>PVIY010020716.1:0-43612 GCA_004026745.1 Myrmecophaga tridactyla
TTCAGCACCACATTAAAAGAATTATACACCAGAACCAAGTAGGATTCATCCCAAATATGCAAGGATGGCTCAATATAAGAAAATCAATTAATGTAATACACCATATCAACAAATCAAAGCAGAAAAGCCACATGATCATCTTGATTGATGCAGAAAAGGCATTTGACAAAATTCAACATCTTTCTTGTTAAGAACACTTCAAAAAATAGGAATAGAAAGGAAGTTCCTCAACATGATAAAGGTAATATATGAAAAACCCATAGCTACCATCATCCTCAATGGGGAAAAACTGAAATTTTTCCCCCTAAGATCAGGAACAAGACAAGGATGTCCACTGTCACCATTGTTATTCAACATTGTGTTGGAAGTTCTAGCCAGAGCAATTAGACAAGAAAAAGAAATACAAGACATCAAAATTGAAAAGGAAGAAGTAAAACTCTCACTGTTTGCAGATAATATGATACTATATGTTGGAAACCCTGAAAAATCCACGGCAAAACTACTACTGCTAATAAGTGAGTACAGCATAGTGTCAGGTTACAAGATCAAAACTCAAAAATCTTTGGTGTTTCTATACACTAGTATGAGCAATCTGAGGCATCAAGAAAAGAAATCCATTTACAATTGCAACCAAAAGAATAAAATATTTATGAATAAATTTAACTAAGGATACAAAAGACCTAAACTAAGAAAACTACTGTGTTCATGGATTAGAAGATTAAATATAGTTAAGATGTTAATTCTACTTAAATAGATTTATAGATTCAATGCAATACCAATTAAAATCCCCAAAACTTACTTTTCAGAAACAAAAAAACCAATAACCAAATTAATCTGGAAAGACAGTGTTCCCTGAATAGCTAAAAATATCCTGAGAAAGAAAAATGAAGTTGAAGGTCTCACACTTCTGGACTTTAAGGCATATTAAGAAGTTACAGTGGTCAAAAAAGTATGGAACTGGCATAAAGATTGATACACTGATCAATGGAATTGAATAGAGTGTTCAGATATAAACCCTCTCATCTATGGACAATTGATCTTTGATAAGGCAGTTAAGCCAACTCACCTGGGATAGAACAGTCTTTTCAATAAATGGTGCTTGGAGAACTGGATATCCACATGCAAAAGAATGAAAGAGGATCCATATCTCACATCCTATATGAAAATTAACTGAAAATCGATGAAAGTCCTAAACATTAGATCTAGGACCATAAAACTTTTAGAAGAAAATATAGAGAAAAACCTTATAAAACTTGTAATAGGAGATGGTTTCCTAGATCTATGACGGAAGCATAAGCATTGAAGAAAGAAATAGATAAATGGGAACTCCTCAAAATTAAACACTTTTGTGCATCAAAGAACTTTTTCAAGAAAGTAAAAAGACAGCCTACACAATGGGAGACAATATTTGGAAATGACATAGATAAGGGCATAGTATCCAAAATATATAAAGAGATTGTTCAACTCAACAATGAAAAGACAAACAACCCAATTACAAAATGGTCAAAAGACATGAACAGACACTTCTCAGAAGACGAAATGCAAAGGGCTAAAAGACACATGAAAAGATGCTCAACTTCCTTGGCTATTTGGGAAATACAAATCAAAACCACAATGAGATATCATCTTATACCCACCAGAATGGTCATTATCAATAAAACAGAGAGCATCAAGTGCTGGAGAGGATGTAGAGAAAGAGCCACACTTATCCACTGTTGGTGGGAATGTGAAATGGTACAACTGCTGTTGAGGGTAGTTTGGCAGTTCCTCAGGAAGCTAAGTATAGAATTGCCATATGATCCAGCAATACCATTGTTAGGTATCTATTCAGAGGACAGAGGGCAAGGACACAAATGGACATTTGAACACCAATGTTTATAGTAGAATTATTTACAATTGCCAAGAGATGGAAATAGCCTAAGTGTCCATCAACAGATGAGTGGCTAAACAACCTGTGGTATATACATATGGCGGAATATTACACAGCTGTAAGACAGAATAAAGTCATGAAGCATGTAAGAATGTGGATGAACCTTGAGGACATTATGCTGAGTGAGATTAGCCAGAAGCCAAAGGGCAAATACAGTATGGTCTCACTGATATGAACTAACATTAATGAATGAACTTGGAGAATTTCAGTTAAGAACAGATGTCATCAGGAGATAGAAATTGGGTAGATATTGGGTAACTGGAGCTGAAGGGATACAGATTGTGCAAGAGGACTGATTGTAAAAATTCAGAAATGGATAGCACAATACTACCTGGTTGTAGCACAATAATGCAAGTACACTGAATGAAGTTGAATGTGAGAAGGATAGAAGGAGGAGGGCCAGGGGCACAGAAGGAAAGATGGATGATAAATACTGAGATGGTATAATCTAGGAGTTTAGAGTGTATAATGATAGTGACTAGATGTGCAAGTTAAAAAAAAAACATTTTTTCATGAGGAAGAACAAAGGAATGTCAATATTGCAGAGTGTTGAAAATAGATAGTCATTCATATTTTAAACTTCAACTTCTGTGTGAGACTAAAGCAAAAAAATGTTTATTTGGTACAAAATTTATATTTTGACTAGTGCATTTCCTAATATAACTTGTATGGACAGGTTAAATGAACACCATAAGTATATGGAACCTTGAACAGGGCATGAAATTTTGTAAGTTTGTCAAATTTGATGCCCTGATAAATCCCAGAGTGATTTGAACAGTGAATAAAGAAGTATTTTCAAAGTCCCCTTGGGGGAATGGCAAGAAAAGGGGAATATTCAACTTCCCCATTTGGAGAATTATTGATATTCTCACAAGCATAGGGAAAACCAAGTCAATAGGCTGAGCCCTCAATTTGGGGGTTTGTTCATATGAAACATCCCAGAAAAGGGTAGACTAAGCCAACTTAAAATTGGGCCAAAGAGTTACCCCCAGAGAACCTCTTTTGTTGCTCAGATGTGGCCTGTCTCTTTCTCAGCCAACACAGCAAGCAAACTCACTGCCCTCCCTTCTCTATGTGGGACATGACTCCCAGGGGTGTAAACCTCCCCGTCAACATGGGACAGAAATCCTAGAATGAGCTGGGACTCCACATCAAGCGATTGAGAAAATCTTCTTGACTAAAAGGGAAAGAGAAAAATGAGACAAACTAATGAGTCAGTGGCTGAGAGATTTCAAACAGAGTCAAGAGGTTATACTGGAGGTTATTTTTATGCATAATATAGATATCCCCTTTTTAGTTTAAGGTATATTAGAGAGGCTAGAGGGAAGTGCCTGAAACCGTAGAGCTGTGTTCAAGTAGCCTTGTTTCTTGAAGATGATTGTATAATGATATAGCTTTCACAATGTGACTATGTGATTGTGAAAATCTTGTGTCTGATGCTTCTTCTATCTACAGTATGGACAGATGAGTAAAACATATGGATTAAAAATAAACAAATAGTAGGGGGAACAAATGTCAAAATAAATTGAGTAGATTGAAATATCAGTGATCAATGAAAGGTAGTGGTCTTAAGGGGCATAGAAAAAAATAGGAGGAACAAAGGTTAAAATATATAGGGTAGATGGAAATATTAGTGGTCAGTGAGAGGGAGGGGTAAGGGGAATGGTATGTATGAGTTTTTCCTTTTTATTTCTTTTTCTGAAGTGATGTAAATGTTCCAAGAAATGATCATGGTGATGTACATACAACGATGTGATGAAAAAATATCCGGTAAAATAGTCTTTAAGTCAAAAACTGTTATGAAGCACAAAGATAGTCATTATATGCTGCAAATGAGTCAATTCAAGAAGATGAAACAGTTACAAATATATATGCACATAAAATTAGAGCCCCAAACATATGAAGCAAATACTGACAGATTTGAGAAGAGAAATAGATGGTTCTTACATTAATGGTAGAAGACTTAAATATATCATTTTAAATAATGAATGGAACATTTAGAGTGAAGATCATAAGGAAATACAAGATTTGAATGATACTCTAAACCAGCTAAACTAACAGACATATATAGAACCATATATATGGTTCACCCAACAGCAACATAATACTCATTCTTCTTGAGTGCTCACAGATCATTCAACAGGATAGACCATAACTAAGGTCAGAAAACACGTCTCAATAAATTTCAAACAATTTTGAAATCATGTAATATATCTATCTGTTCATTATGGAATGAAACTAGAATCAATAACAGAGGGAGAAAGGAAAAATTCACAAATACATGGAAATTAAGCAATGTACTACTATTAAATAAGAAGAGAAATCACAAGGGAAATTAGGAAATAATTTGAGGTGAATGTAAATGAAAATACAACAAACTAAAACTTATAAGGTGCAGCAAATGTATCATTGAGAAATTTATAGCTCTAAATGCTTGTATTTAGATTTCAAATAAGAG
The DNA here is from genome assembly GCA_004026745.1 of Myrmecophaga tridactyla. Classification (NCBI taxonomy): domain Eukaryota; kingdom Metazoa; phylum Chordata; class Mammalia; order Pilosa; family Myrmecophagidae; genus Myrmecophaga; species Myrmecophaga tridactyla. The sequence continues at coordinate 4,389 of PVIY010020716.1, forward strand.
ACCTAACCTCAAAGGTGGAAGAACGAGAAAAAGAAGAGCAAATTAAGTGAGCAGAAGGAAGGAAACAGCAAAGTGAGCAGAAGGAAGAAAATAACAAAGATCAGAGATGAGATAAATAAAATAGAGAATAAAAAAAAAAACAATAAAGAACATCAACAAAACCATATGTTGGTACTTGATGAAGGACATAAATGAAAATCCCACAGCTAATATCCTACTTAATGGGGAAACACTGAAAGCTTCCCCTTTAAGATCAGGAACAAGACAATGATGCCCACTGACATGACTGTTATTCAACATTGGATTGGAAGTATATTAGAGCAATTTTGCAAGAAAATTGTGAAATAAAGACATCCAAATTGAAAAGAAAAGTAAAACTTTTCTTTTTTGCAGATGACGTGATACTATATACAGACAATCCTGCAAAATCCACAAAAACCTCAGAATTAATAAATAACTTCAACAAAGTGGCAGGGTACAAGAGCAATACCCCAATATTGGTAGTTTTTCTATACACAAGGAATGAACAATTTGAAGAAAGAACCAAGAAATGATTCCATTTACATTTAGTTGTTATTCCAACTAAAAGAATCAAATATCTAGGAATACATTTAACCAAAGATATAAAGAAAGTGTATGCAAAAAACTATAAAACATTGCTAAAAGAAATCAAAGAAGACATAAATAAAGGAAAGGATATTCTGTGTTCATGGATTGGAAGACTAAATATTGTTAAGAAGTCAGTTCTACCCAAAGCAATTTACATATTCACGGCAATCCAAATAAAACTTGAATAACCTTCTTTGCAGAACTGGAAAGGCCAATCATTACATAAGTGGCTCTGAATTGCCAAGGCCATCTTTTTTTTCTTTTTATGGATGAATGATGTTCAATTGTATAATATAACATATATACAAAGCAAAGAAAGAAAAAAGCAATAGTTTTCAAAGCACTCTTCAACAAATAGTTATAGTACAGATCCCATAGTTTGTCATGGGCTACCATACCATCATCTCAGATTTTCTTTCTAGCTGTTCCAGAACATTGGAGGCTAGATGAAGAATAATTTTTTTTTATCATCACAATTGAATTTTCTTTTTTGTGAAAAGTAACATACATACAAAAAAGCAATAAATTTCAAAGCACAGCACAACAATTAGTTGTAGAACAGATTTCAGAGTTTTGCATGGGTTACAATTCCACAATTTTAGGTTTTTACTTTTAGCTGCTCTAAGATACTGGAGACTAAAATAAATATCAATTTAATGATTCAGCAATTATATTCATTTATTAAATCCTACCTTTGCAGTATAACTCCACCATGAGATTTAATCTTTCTATACCACTCATTAGGGGTATTTGGGCTATGGCCATTCTAATATTTTCATATTGGAAGAGGCCATCAATAATTTGGTGAGATGGAACTAGTGGATGTTTTAGAGAGACTTGCCCCTCTAGGTTTCAGGACTTATCTTGTCCAGGGTCCCATCTAGAGATTGTAGATTTCTGTAAAGTTACCCTAGTGCATGGAACCTTTGTAGAATCTTATATATTGCCCTAGGTGTTCTTTAAGATTGGCTGGAATGGTTTTGGTTGGGGTTTGGCAAGTTATGATAGGTAGCAATGTCTAACTGAAGCTTGCATAACAGTCATCTCCAGAGTAGCCACTTGACTCTATTTGGACTCTCCCAACCACCAAAACTTTATTAGTTACACTTCTTTTCCCCCTTTTGGTCAGGATGGAATTGTTGATCCCACAGTGCCAGGGGTGGACTCATTCCTGGGAGTCATTTCCCACACCACCAGGGAGACTTTCACCCCTAAATGTCATGTCCCACATAGAGGGGAGGGCAATGATTTCACTTTCAGAGTTGGGCTTAAGGAGAATGAGGCCACATCTGAGCAACAAAAGAGGTCCTCTAGAAGTAACTCATAAGCATACTTAAAAGTAGGCTAAGCCTCTCGCCTACCTACGTGAACTTCAAAAGAGTAAGCCTCAAGATCAAGGGTTTGGCCTACTGATTTGGGCATCCCTAATGTATGAGACAATCAAAGGATTCCCTGATGGTAAAGTTTAATAGTTCCATATATTTTCCTTCCATTCCTCATGGGACTTTGCCAATGCTTTTTGCTTAACTGCTTGCTATATTCTATGATGAATCCAGGCATTACATTAAGCTCTACAGGATTAAAAGCCCTCATTCTTATTTTATTTTATTTTTTTTTAAGTTGCATATGGGCAGGAGGCACCAGGGATCGAACTCCAGACCTCCAGCATGGCAGGTCGGAGCTCTGCCTGCTGAGCCACGGCAGCCGCCCAAAAAGCCCTCATTCTTATTCTAGGCTCCCTGTGTTTCAAATGAGATATCCAGAAAGGTTGAGTTAGATTATATGCTATAGAAAATTTAAATTCCAGACAAAATGAATCTTTCTTCCTTTAGTCTTAAAGAATAGGTGCAGTTCCAAAATATAGACAATATCTTCCTTGCCCCTGTGTTCTGAATTACCTTAATCCAGAACTGATCAGCTTCATTCTTAACTCTAAATGCTAGCTTATAGATATACAAAACAGCCTCTCAAAATCTAGAAATGATAATTACCACTCTGGACTAAATGTGTCTGCTATAAGAGCTTACAATCTATGCCCCTGTTTTCTCATAAGCATTTTCTAAAGGAGACCATACAATAATTGTTCTTTCATTTCTGGCTTATTTTGCCTCACCAAATGTCCCACAGATTCATCCACATCATTGCATGCCTCATGAATTCGTTCCTTCTTGTAGCAGCACAACATTCAAACATATTTATACACCATTGTTCGCCAATCTACTTCTCCGTCAGTTCATCCTTCAGCCCCCTGCATTCCTTAGGCATCATATATAATGCCCAAAGTCCACAGTTCATCAGCACTCTCAATTTTAGATAATTTCATTGTTTCCAAAAGAAAGATAACCAATAAACACACCTTCACCAAATAGGAAATCTAAACCTCCCCTTAACTCTTATCCCTCCCCCCAATTATTTACTCCTGCTATTGTTGTGGTAGAGTTGATGTTTTTCCTGTTAAACACAGCCCATAGCATGCAATAGGAGCTTCCCCCTGTACCCTGGACTTAAACTCTCTTTGTCCATGAAGCATATCTTTGAAATAATTCTTGCAAGAATTAAAAAATTCATATTTCTAGTGTTAATCAGTAGGACACATAGGTCTATTCCACCCCCTTCAATCTTGTTCACCTTCAATATGGTAATATTACTTTATAGACCCACTAGAGAACTACCTTCATTGCTGGCTATTCTCCTACATTAGCTAAGCGTTCACCCATCTCTAGCTTCTATGTATCTCTAAATCCCTTGTATTCTGTATTATAAGCCTCCAGTTTTACCTTTACCATAGTCATAAAAGTGGAGTCATAAATTATCTATCCTTTTGTATCTGGCTTATTTCACTCAGCATTATGTCCTCAAGGCTCACCCATCTTGCCAGGTGCTTCAGGACATCATTTTGTCCTACTGCTGCATAATATTCCATCATATGTATACACCACATTTTAAAATCCACTTGTCTATTGATGGGCATTTGGATTGTTTCCATCTTTTGGTAATTGTGTATAATGCTCCTATGAACATCGGTGTGCAGATGTCTGTTTGTGTGACTGCTTTCAGCTTTTCTGGTTATATACCAAGTACTGCTATTGCTGGGTCATAGGGCAACTTGACATTTAGTTTCCTAAGGAACCACCAAACTGTCTTCCATAGTAGCTCTACCATTATACATTCCCACCAGCAGTGTATAAGTGTCTCAATTTTTCCACATCCTCTCCAACATTTGTACTTTCATATTTGTTTAAAAGCAGCCATTGTTATAGGTGTGAAGTGGTATCTCATTGCAGTCTTGACCTGCTTTCCCTTATAGGTGTGAAGTGGTATCTCATTGCAGTCTTGACCTGCTTTCCCTTATAGGTGTGAAGTGGTATCTCATTGCAGTCTTGACCTGCTTTCCCTTATAGCTAAACAAAATGAGCATCTCTTCATGTGCTTTTGAGCCATCAGTATTTGCTCTTCAGAAAAATGCTTATTCATATCCTTAGCCCATTGTATAATTGAGTTGTTTGTTTTTTTGTCATTGAGTTGTGTGACTTCTTTATTTATACAGGATATCAAACTTTTGTCTGATGTGTGATTTCCGAACATTTTCTCCTATTGAGTTGCTGTCTCTTCACATTTTTAACAAAGTCTTTTGAGGTGCAGAAACATTTTATTTGAGGAGTTCCCATTTATCTATTTTTTTCTTTTGTTGCTTGTGCTTTGGGTGTAAAGTGTAGGAAGCTACCTCCTATTACTAGGTCTTGAAGATCTCTCCCTACATTTTATTCTAGAAGCATTATGGTGCTCATTCTTATATTTAGGTATTTGATCCACTTTGAGTTAATTTTTGTATAGGGTGTAAGATAAGGGTCCCCTTCCATTCTTTTGGCTATTGATATCCAGTTCTTCTGTGCCCATTTATTGAAAAGACTATTTTGTCCCAGTTCAGTGGATTTGGGAGCCTTGTCAAAAATCAATTGACCATAGATTTGGTGATTTATATCTGAACTTTCAATTTGATTCTATTGGTCAATATGTCTATTTTTTGTGCCAGTACACGTGCTGTTTTGACCACTGTGGCTTTATAATAAGTTTTAAAGTCAGGAAGTGTTAATCCTCCCACTTCATTCTTCTTTTTTAGGATGCTTTTAGGTATTTTGGGTCTCTTTCCCTTCCAGATGAATTTAGTAACTAGCTTTTCCAAGTTTTCGAAGTAGGTTGTTGGAATTTTGACTGGTACTGCATTGAATCTGTAGATCAATTTGGGTAGAATCAACATCTTAAGTATATTTAACCTTCCTATCCATGTGCAGGGAATGTCTTTCCACCTATTTAGATCTTCCTTGATTTCTTTTAACAATGCTATATAGTTTTCTGTATACAAGTCCTTTACTTTCCTTATTAAGTTCATTCCTAAGTACTTGATTCTTTCAGTTGCTACATATATACATATATATATGTATTTGGCATGGGCAGGCACTGGGAATCGAACCCCCATCTCTGGTATGGTAGGTGAGAACTTTGCCACTGCACCACCATCCCCCACGCTCAGTTGCTATTTTGAATGGAATTTTTTCCTTAACTGACTCCTCAGTTAGGTCATTGTTTGTGTATAAAAAATTACTGAGTTTTTCATATTAAGTTTATATCCCACCACCTTGCTGAATATTTTTATTAGCTCAAGTAACTTTGTTGCAGATTTCTCAGGAGTTTCCAAGTATAGAACAATGCCATCTGCAAGTAATGAAAGTTTTACTTCTTCCTTTCCAATTTGGATGCCTTTTATTTCTTTGTCCTGCCTGATTGCTCTAGCTAGAACTTCTAGCACAATGCTGAATAATAGTTGTGACAGAGGGCATCCTTGTCTCATTCCTGATCTTAGGGGGGAAGCTTTCAGTCTCACTATTGGTGCTGGCTAATCTTTTTACATATATGCCCTTTATCATATTGAGGAAGTTACCTTTGATTCCTATCTTTTGAAGCGTTTTTATCAGAAAAGGATGCTGAATTTTGCTGAATGCTTTTTCAGCATCAATCTAAAGGATCATGTGATTTTTTCCTTTCGATTTGTTGATCTGCTGTGTTACATTAATTGATTTTCTCGTGTTGAACCATCCTTACATTCCTGGTATAAAACCCACTTTATTGTGGTGTATAGTTCTTTTACTGCTTTTTTGGATTCAATTTTCTGGTATTTTGTTGAGAATGTTTGCATCTATGTTCATCAGGGAGATTGGCCTGTAGTTTTCCTTTCTTGTAGCATCTTTACCCAGTTTTGGTGTTAAAGTGATGTTAGCTTCATAAAATGAGTTAGGTAGTGTTCCTTTTCCCTCAAATTTTTGGAAAAGTTTGAGCAGGATTGATGTTAGTCCTTTTTGGAATGTTTGATAAAATTTCCCTGTGAAGCTGTCTGGCCCTGGACTTTCCTTTGTAGGAAGATTTTTAATGAGTGATTGAACCTCTTTACTTGTGATTGGTTTGTTGAGATCCTCTATTTCTTCCTGAGTCAGTGTAGATTGTGTGTTTTAGGAATTTGTGCATTGCTTCTAGGTTGTCTAGTTTTTTAGCTTGTAGTTGTTCATGGTATCCTCTTATGGTTTCATTCATTTCATCAGGGTTTGTGGTAATGACCGCCCTCTCATTTCTGATTTTGTTCATTTGCATCTTCTCTCTTTTTTCTCTTTGTAGGCCTTGCTATTGGCCCATCAATTTTATTTATTTCCTCAAAGAACCAACTTTTGGTTTTATTGAGTCTTTCCATTGTTCTTTTTGTTCCTCTCATTTATTTAACTCTGCGTTAATCTTTGTTATTTCTCTTCTTTTATTTGCTTGTGGTTAGTTTCCTCTTCTTTCTCAAATTCCTCCAGGTGAGCAGTTATGTCCTCTGTTTTTGCTCTTTCTTTCTTTCTTTTTTTTTTTTTTTAACTTTTTTTATTGTATAGTATAACATACATACAAAGCAAAGAAATAAAAAAGCAACAATTTTCAAAGCACACTTCAACAAGTGGTTACAGGACAGATCCCAGAATTTGTCATGGGCTACCATATGATCCTCTTATATTTTTCCTTCTAGCTGCTCCATGATATAGGAGGCTAGAGGACTTAAATATTTTTTTGTATCATTAAATCAACTTTTTTCCTTCTTTTTTTTGTGAAAAATAGCATACATACAAAAAAAAAGCTTTAAAATGTCAAAGCACAGCACCACAATTAGTTGTAGAACATATTTCTGAGTTTGACATGGGTTATGCTGTCACAATTCTAGGTTTTTACATCTAGCTGCTCTAAAATACTGGAGGCTACAAGAGATGTCACTTTAATGATTCAACATTCATATTTGTTTGTTAAATCTTATCTTCTCTGTATAATTCCACCATCACCTTTTATCTTTCCATATCTCTTTTTAGGGGTGTTTGGGCTATGGCAATTCCAAATTTTTCATATTGGGAGGAACTGTCACTAATATGGAGTAGGGAGATGGAACTAGCTGATGTTCTGGAGAGGCTGGGCTAAGTTTCAGGACTTATCTGGACCAGGGACCCATCTGGAGGTTGTAGTTTCTGGAAAGTTACTCTAGTGCATGGAACCCTTGTGATATCTTATATACTGCCCTAGGTGTTCTCTAGGACTGGCTGAAATGGTCCTGGTTGGGGGTTGGCAGGTTACGATAGGTATCAAGGTCTAACTGAAGCTTGCATAAGAGCAACCCCCAGAGTAGCCTCTCTGCTGTATTTGAACTCTCTCAGCCATTGATACTTTATTAATTATGCTTCTTTTCCCCCTTTTGGTCAGGATGGAATGGTTGATCCCCTGGTGTCAGGTCTGGATTCATCCCTGGGAGTCATCTCTCTGTTGCCAGGGAGACTTTCACCCCTGGATGTCTTGTCCCATGTAAAGGGGAGGGCAATGATTAGGCTTAGGGAGACTGTGGCCACATCTAAACAACAAAAGTGGTCCTCCAGATGTAATTCTTAGGCATACCTATAAGTAGTCCAAGCTGCTCTGTTTACATAAGCTTCACAAGAGTAAGCCTCATGATTGAGGGCAATGCTTTCAGACTTGGGTGCCCCTAAAGTTTGACACAGTATAAGTACTTTTTGATTACTTGCTTATTATACTCTAGGATGTTTCCAGGCATTACAAAATCTATATAGGATTAAAGGACCTCTTTCTTATTCTGTGTGCCTTGTGTTTCAATTGTTCAAAGGAGCTATACCAATAAGTTGAATTAGATTATGCACTACAGCTTTCTTATTTTTTAATACAGGCATTTGGGGCAATAAATTTTCCTCTCAGCACAGCCTTAGCTGCCTCCTATAAATTCTGATATGTTGTGTTCTTGTTTCATTCATCTCCAGATAGCTACTGAATTCTCCAGCAATTTCCTCTTTGACCCACTGGTTATTTAAGAGCATTTTATTTACCTTCATATATTTGTGAAAGTTCTTGGTCTTTGGTCATTATTGATGTCCAGCTTCATTCCATTGTGATCAGAGAAAGTGTTTTGAATAATTTCAATGTTTTAAAATTTATAAAGTTCTGTTTTGTGCCCCAGCATATGATCTATCCTGGAGAATGTTTCATGAGCACTAGAGAAGAATGTATATTCTGATGTTTTTGTGTGTAATGACCTATATATGTCTGTTAGGTTGAATTCTTTTATCAAGCTGTTAACTTCTCCATTTCCTTGTTGATCTTCTGTCTGGTTGCTCTGTCTATAGAGGAGAGTGCTGTACTGAAGTCTCCTACTATTATTATTGAAGCATCTATCACTCTCTTCAGTTTTGCCAATGTCTGTTTCACGTACTTTGGAGCTCCTTGATTGGGAGCATGAACATTTATGATTGTTATATCTTTTTGGTGACTTGTCCCTTTTATTAATATATAGTGTCCTTCTTTGCCTCTTATGATGTCTTTACATTTAAAGTCTATTTTGTCTGATATTAGTATAGCTACTCCTGCTTTCTTTTCATTACAACTTGCATGGAACATCTTTTTCCATCCCTACACTTTCAATCTATTTATTTCCTTGTATCTAAGATGAGTTTCTTGTAAGCAGCATATAGTTGGATCATATTTCTTTTCTTTTTATTAATTTTTAATTTTTTTAAATACCGAAAAACACCACACGCAAATATTCATAGCTTTTGATCATTCTGTTCTACATATATAATCAGTAGTTCACAATAACATCACATAGTTGCATATTCATCATCATGATCATTGCTTGGGACATTTGCATCTATTCAGAAAAAGAAATAAAAAGAAAACAGAAAAATATTCATGCATACTATACCCACCACCCCTGCCCCTCACCGATCACCAGCATTTCACTCTAAATTCACTTCAACATTTGTTCCCCCTATTATTCATCTTTATTCCAAATGTTCCACTCATCTGTTGATAAGGTAGATAAAAGGAGCATCAGACACAAGGTTTTCACAATCACACAGTCACATTATGAAAGCTATATTATTATACAATCATCTTCAAGAGACGTTGCTACTGGAACACAGCTCCACATTTTCAGGCAGTTCCCTCCAGCCTCTCCACTACATCTTGACTAACAAGGTGATATCTATTTCATGCATAAGAATAACCTCCAGGATAACCTCTCAACTCTGTTTGGAATCTCTCAGCCATTGATACCCTATCTTGTCTCATTTCACTCTTCCCCCTTTTGGTCAAGAAGGTTTTCTTAATCCCCTGATGCTGAGTCTCAGTTCATTCCAGGATCTCTGTCCCATGTTGCCAGGAAGGTCCACACCCCTGGGAGTCATGTCCTACATAGATAAGGGGAGGGTGGTGAGTTTGCTTGTTGTGTTGGCTGGAGAGAGAGGCCATATCTGAGCAATGAAAGAGGTTCTCTTGGGGGTGACCTTAGTCCTAATTTTAAGTAGGCTTGACCTATCCTTTGTCGGGTCAAGTTTCACATGAACAAACCCCAAAATAGGGGGCTCAGCCTATAGCTTTGATTGTCCACACCGCTTGTGAGAATTGGATCATATTTCTTAACCCATTCTGCCAATCTGTATCTTTTGATTGGTATGTTTAGTCTGTTAACATTCAAAGTTATTACGAAAAAGGTATTTCTTGAATCCACCATCTTATCTTTTGGATATTATTTATCAGATCTATATATTCTTTTCCCTCTTTTTCTTTTTTATCTTTTAAGTTACCCTTACTGGTACTCTTCAATTTTGTGCTCTCTTCCAGACCTCCCGGTCCTGTCTTTTTTTTTCAACTGGCAGAACTCCCTTTAGTGTTTCTTGTAGAGCCAGTCTGTTGTTGACAAATTCTTTCAGGATTTGTTTGTCTGTGAAAATTTTAATCTCATTCCTCAGTTTTGTAGGAAATTTGGCTGGGTACAGAATTCTTGGCTGGAAGTCTTTCTCTTTCAGGATCTTAAATATATAATACCACTGCCTTCTCACCTCCATAGTGCCAGTTGAGTAGTCTGGACTCAGTGCTATGTGGTCCGGACTCAGGGCTATACATAACCCTTGTGTGTAGTAGATTGTTTCCCTATTGCCACTTTCAAGATATTCTGCTTCTCTTCAATGGACTGATTAGTTTGAGTCTTTGGGAAGGTCTGTTTGAATTTACTCTATTTGAAGTTCATTGAGCTTCTTTGACTTGCATATTTATGTCCTTTATAAGGGTTGGGAAGTTTTCTCACATTATATCCTCTGCTACTCTTCCTAGCCTTTACTCTTCTCTTCTTCTGGGACACCAATGATTCTTATATTTGTGTGCTTTGTTTGGTCCATCATTTCCCTGAGATCCATGTCAAAGTTTTCCATCTTTTTTGCCATTTTTTATTTTGCCTGTTTGAAATCAGTTGTAGTGTCTTGTAGTTTGCTTATTCTGTCTTCTGCCTCTTTAAATCTGCTGTTGCATGCCTATAGTGTGGTTTTTTTTAAAATTTGTTCTACAGAATCTTTAATCTCTGTGCCATCTGCAATTTTTAAATTTATTCTTTCAAATTCCTCTTATGCTCTTCTAGTGTCTTCCTGCTTTCCTTTATGTCATTAACTATCCCATTTATTTTATATAGTAGAGTTACATGAGTATCTTTGATTAGTTGTTCCAAGATCTGTGTCCCCTCTGGGTTTTAATTTGGTCATTATGCTGGGCTATATCTGTCTGCATCATGCTATACTCAGTGATCTTCTGTTGTCTTCTCAGTGTGTAAATATCTTGATTGGTTTACTTTGGAGGTTGATTTCCTTCAGTAGTCTAAAGCTTTGAATTTGCAGGATGGATGTGGGTCAGGATGCAGTGTGCAGAGTGGGGAACAACAGTGCAGTGATGCATGGCAGTGCAGGTACAGGCTGCAGTAAGCTCACATGGCCCAGCTCTGCTGGTCAGCGCTTGCCCAGAGTTGGGGGGCCTGACTGGGGATGTGCAGATCTGGGAGGGCCATAAACTGATGTATGCGTTTGCAGAGGTCAGGGACCTGGGTGGGTTGCATGCCTGCGTATGAGGTAAGTGCCAACAGCCTATTTGCACTGGTGACTGCCTGCAGGGGGCAGGGAGAGGGAGGTAGGGCTAGGGAGGGGCAGGGCAAGATTGCGCTTTTGCAGGAGAGTGGGTTGGGCTGGGGCAGGCCATCCATGCTCTCTTGAGGGCTCTGGGCTTCCATGTTAAGCTGTTTACACCAGCTGGCTAGTCTCCAGGTCTCTGCTTCTCAGTCCCTCAGCTTTTGCAACCAGAGGCGTGTGCTTGGGGTGGAGGTGTGGGGTGGTTACCCGCGGTGGGGTTTGCAGTGCAGGGAGGGAGTGTGGGTGATGGGGTTCAGGCGCTTGCAGTGTGGGGTGAGTTGTGGGTCACATGGCTGTGCCAGTGAGGGTAGCATGTTGAAGGAAAATGGTTTGTTCCTGTCTCGCCATCCATGCTCTCCTGAGGGCTCTGGGCTTCCATGTTAAGCTGTTTACACCAGCTGGCTAGTCTCTAGGTCTCTGCTTCTCAGTCCCTCAGCTTTTGCAACCAGAGCCTCCCTATGTGGTGCAGAAGACACTCCCAGGGCACTTACACCCTGGAATTGCCATCTCAGTTGCCTTCCCATCCCTTCTCAAGCTGTTCCTTGGAGCAGGGGTGAATTTGACCTATCCTATTCCACCATCTTCCTGGAATTCTCCTCTGCCAAGGTCAACTTGTGAAGGAAGAATGAAGTTTGAGGACTCATACTTCTCAATCTTAAAAGTTATTATAAAGCTATGGTGATCAAAACAACCTATTAATGCACAGGGACAGATAAATAGACAATGGAATTAAACTGAGAGCTCCAAAATCAATCTTCATATTTATGGCCAACTGACTTATGACAAGGGGACAAAATGTACTCAATTAGGAAAGAATAGCTTCTTCAACAAATGATGCTGGGCAAACTGGATCCCCATTTGCCCAAGAATGAAGGTATGGACCACCGCTTTATATCAAAGCATCTTAAAACCTTTATTAGGAAATAGTTTCTTAGACTATACACCCAAAGCACAAGTAAGAAAATATAAAATAGGTAAATGGCACCTCATCATAATTACAAACTTTTATGCCTCAAAGGGCTTTATCATGAAAATAAAATAATAACCTACACTATATTTCAAATATATTTGAAAACCACATATCTGACAAGGGTTTAATATCCAGAAAACGTTTTTAAAATCCTACAACTCAACAACAAAAGACAAACAACTTAATTAAAAAATAGGCAAAAGACCTGAATAGACATTTCCCCCAAAGAAGATACACAAATGGCCAAAATGCACATGAAAATATGCTCCAGATCATTATTCACTAGGGATATGCAAATCAAAATCAATTGAGATACCATTTCATGCTCACTAGAATGGCTATATTTAAGAAATGAACATTGCAAGGGTTGGAGAGGATTTGGAGAAATAGGAACACACATTCATTGCTGAAGGTAATGTAAAACGGTGCAGCTGATGTGGAAGGCAGTTTGGCAGTTCTTCAGAATCGTATGACATGGCAATCCCACTAGGTATATACCTAAAAGAATTGAAAGAGGCAAAAAAAAAAAAAAAAAAAAAAAAAAAAGAAAAAGGGTGGGCAACAGTGGCTCAGTCGCAGAGCCCTCGCCTGCCATGCCGGAGACCCAGATTCGCTTCCCAGTGCCTGCCCATGAAAAAGAAAAAAATGTTCTTTCATCAATTGAAACAAATGTACCATATCAATGTGAATTGTTAATAATAGGGTGGTTTATGTGAATTCCATACTTTATGCCTGATTTTTCTGTAAACCCACAACTTCTCTAATAAAACATATAAAGAATAAAGAAAAAAAGAGTGAGCACATTGTGTTCTATGACTGGAAAGGTGATTGGAATGGCTGGGCCTAGGAATGTAAGATGGGAAATGGCAAAGGATGAAGCTGGAAATCATACAGAGATTTATTGGCCAAGCTAAGATATTTTAATTTCATATCAAAAACAATAGCCCACCATTATTATGCCTATATTTCAAATGAAACTGGCCCAACTAAGGTAAATATTTTCCTAGTGTCAAATAGCTAATGAGGTCAAATCGAGGAAGAAAAATGACATTATCATATTTTGCTTTAAAAACAGAACTTTGGCAGCAGAATGGATTTTTTGGGGGGGGGGGGGCGGCAGGGGATTAGAGGTAAGCCAGGAGGCTAGGAGGCTGTAGAAGGAATTCACGTGAATGATGATAAGGATTTGACCAATGGGGTGGTAGTGTAGATGGGGTAAAGAGGATAGATTTGAAAGATACCATATGTAGTCTACTTTAAGATAACTATATATTTATATCTTAACATTTCTCAAATATGTGATTTTTTAAAGTAGTGCTATTTCTTTGGTTGCCTCCACTCTATCATAATGGTGATGAATGGTGAGTATTATAATAAACTGTATCCTGAAATCAAAGACATGTGATACTTAGGTGGAAGAAGAGCAGGATTTAGGAGATATGGGGGAGGGAAAGGAAAAGGAAGAGTCTAAAGTGTTCCTTCCTGTGGAATTTGCCTGTCTTGGCTCCTCCACTGGTGATGTCTTTCAAAGTCCTGGGCATTAGGGACATGGATTGATTCAAAGCAAGGATGGGGGTGAGAATGACCAAACAAAGGGAGAGAAAGACAAAGCTACAGAAGTAATGGTATGTCAATCAGGAGGTGAAAAAGAAGGTAATTATACAATGAAATCCCAAGCATATTTGGCAATCCTCTGAATAAGGGATTGCTGAAATATATTTTCGAGGTCTATGTACTTGTTTAACATAAAGCCATGTAAAAAGAAAGCCCACTCTCCAGTACATTAGAGAGGCTAAATAGAGGCAGTTGGGTCTAGCTGTTTGAAACAATGACTCAGGAAATTGTATTTTTGTTTGTATCTGATCCTGACCAAGTACCTTTATTTCATGGTTCTCAGTTTTCTTATCTTTACAGTAGGTCTGCTATATCCAAGTCTATTGAGTGTCTCTTGTGTGCCAGAGATTTTCTTTCAGTCTCACAATAGTCCTGTAGGAGAGAGATTATCTCTGTATTACAGTTTAGGAAAATGTAATATTAGTCAGGGGAAAGTTTTGCTTTTAATATCTAAAAAATGTTGAAATATTTTAGATGTAGGTAATTACACTTTTAATTTCCATGAACTGTAATCAATCCTTTTTTCACAACAGCCTATTCTGTTTTCTTGGGTACAGTATTATCTTAATTTCTCTTAGGATAGTAATTATATACTTTTAAAATTGTGTTCTGCTTATGGTATTAACCTATTACCTCAGAGGTTAACCCAACAGAATGAAATAATTGGGTGTTCCTCCCACCCCCCATTTTGGCTCTTGTAAAATAGGTCTGGTTAACCAGTGTTGAATGGCTGATGTTTATTCAAAGATGCTTGATTGCCAGCCAGTGAATATGGATTCCTATAAAAGGGCCAGTTCTGGTGAATGGAGGGAACTGAATGTGGTCAAATGTGCTCTTTTCCTTAGGATACCTGGATATGCTGTCTTTTTCATGTGATGACCCTCTGTCCCCCATGCTAGCTGTCAGTTAGAGGGGTTACTGCCCATCCTTTCTAGTTCCAGAGCTCACACTGAGAGTCTTACTCATCAGAACTCTAATTTTATTTGGCTATCAAAAGCTCTACTCCTGCCTCTAACCCAGGAACTGGGGCCAGCTCAGCAGCTCTGAGAGTTGCAAGCTGATGCAGCTTTTCCCCAGACCCTCATTACATGCTTGGTCTGCCTCTTGGAGACTCAATTCATTTTAACTAATATCCTCACATCCAGTTACTTCTGATCTTATTCCCATTCTTTAGTGGGAAAATTTACTTATTTAGGAATCTCCTTTTTCATCTCTATGGGGGTTTCTGGTTCCTTGGTTCAAGAAGCTTTTTCCTACCTGGATTTTAAGTCTATTTGTTCCCTTCTTGGATTTCCAGGGATATTATGGATGTATTTGTCTTGCTTTATTTCTTCCATTACTCACTAGGACTTCAGCAGGGAAGAGAGGTAGATGTGTGAGTTTGGTCAGCCATTTTGAACTGAAAGTCTAAATAATTATTTGAGTCTATTTGTGGTTAGGTGCATTGAAGGAAAAAGACAATATGCTGTGAAACTGCACACTAGAGGACTCTACCCTAGCCTGAGAGGTTTGGGCAAAAAGCCTTCTCTGAAGATATATTTTTAAAGTTAGACTAAACTTTCAAAGTTTGATTTTACTCAGAAGCAGAGAAATATGCTACATGGCCTTTAGAGATTTCTTTTTTATATTTATAATTCAATGGCTAGCCAAGTTGGTTTTCATAAGATTTTTTAGAAATAGAGTAAAAATGAAGCAATATAATAAATTCCTTTTCAAAGCAGGGAGTCATAAGAATCTGAGATTGCAATGGGCTGAACTAAGGATTTCAGCTAGCTTCTTCTCAGCAACTGTGTCATTACCTCATCAGACTTGCTCTACCTTGACCTAAAAATTAGAGCCCATTCAGGAGACTGGAAGTCTTGTCAAGCAAGTACCTCCTTGTGGAGAATGAGTGCTCACTTCTTGCCTCAGCAATAATTATCTCCTTTCTTTAACTCCTTGATTTCATTCTTTTAAAATTTAATTTAGTTTTTTTCTTGCATGGGCAGGCACCGGGAATCAAACCCAGGTCTCTGGCCCACCCTGACTTCATTTTTTAAAGAAAGTCATTATAGCAACTATTAATAAAATATAAAACACTAAATCTGTCTTTCCTATGGAATTTAGAGTAACTAGAATTTATATAGTATTTTTATTATAATTGATAATTATCTTACTGACATGATCATAACTTACCTGCGGCATTAGGATCAGAGCGATCATTAGTCATATAATCTTGCTAACAGGATAAACTGATGCCTGAATATAATGGGACTGAAGAAGAGTTCAGTCTGAACTATAGAAACCAAAGTTGCATTCCCAAACTGGAAACAACCCAAACATCCACCAATAGTAAATGAATAAAGATGTGGTATATTGAGACAATAGAATACCATACAGCCACGAAAATAAATGAATTACAACCACAAGCAATAATATGGATGGTGTTTACAATGTTGAGTGAAAGAATCCAATCATAAAAGTACTATGTGGTTCCATTCATGTAGAGGGCAAACATAAGCAAAATTAGTTTATGGTGTTACAAGTCAGGAAAATGGCTTCCTTGGAGTAGGAAAATGGCTGGAAAAAGATCTCAAGGTGTCTGGAGTACTGGTAACATTCTCTTTTTCCATTCTAATGCTAATTATTAAAGTGTGCTTACTTTGTGAAAAGTCACCTACCTGTACCTTTATGATTTACACATTTCAATATACACAGAATACTTCAAAAACATATTTAAAGGGTGGTGCAATAGTGACTCCGTGGCAGAATTCTCGCCTGCCATGCCAGAGACCCAGGTTCGATTCCCAGGCCCTGCGCATGCAAAAAAAAAACAAACAAAAAAATATATTAAAAAAAGCAGGTGATGCTAATGTGGTTATATACATTTATTATGAAACAAAAAATCCATACATTTTATTAATGATGATTATCAAAACTGAAATTATATTTCAAGCAACCCTCCATGAAGGTCATTTTGCTATGGGACAGTACTGAGTGAAGGAGAGGGAGGAGGAGTGTCCTGATATAAACTTGATCCTAGAAAATAAGATGATAAGACTTGATACATCCATCATTTAGGCTGAATCTACATGATATCAAAACAATTATTTAGAATTTACTTGTGCACACTAAATGACCGGAATGGCTGGTTTTGTTCAATAGAATTTGTGTGCAAGCAGTCTTATTGAAGTCTTTTCTCCATAAACTGCATAAGCCATTACTCATATCACCAAGTTATTTTGAGTGGCAAGCATTTTTAAATTCCAAAGGAATTTATAATGTCAAGCAGAAGATGCAAACTGGCAGACCCCAGGCCAAATCCAGACTGCAGGTTTATTTGAATTGGCCTGCCCATTTTTTTGGCCCACAAAGTGTTTTTTACAAAAATTTTTAGATGTTTAAAATTTAAATTTTTAGAGAAATTTGAATTAGTCGACAACTTTTTAAATGGAGAGATTTCCTGCAAAAATCTTAATTTCTGACTTTTTTTTTTTTGAGAAAAAAGCTAGCCAACCTGGCAAGACTGGGCTTGTATTTCCAATGGCAATAGTAAGCTAGAGATGAGTAGCTGATGCCCTTTCCGCCTGAGCTTGGGCTATCTACTTCTCCTGCTTCCCACCACATCCTAAAACTGGAGAGCTTCTGGATTTATCCTTGGTTTGCTTATACCTTCTGGCTATTTTGAACAATGCTGTTTTATCAGTGTTTTATGTTTGTTTACTCAAACATATATCTGTTTGAGTTCCCATTTTTAATTATTTTGAAAGTATTGCAGAGTCATATGTTAATTCCGTATTTAACTTTTTGAGGGCCCTTCAAACTGATATGAACAGTGGCTGCACCATTTTACACTGCCTCCGACAGTGTGTAATGGTTTCTGCTTCTCTGGACACTTGTCAACACATATTATTCTCTGTTTTTTTTTAAAATATATTAACTGTGCCGGTGGGTGTGAAGTGGTGTCTCATTTTGGTTTTAATATACATTTTCCTGAGGACCAGTGATTTTGAGCATGTGGTTATTGGCCATTTGTATATCTCCTTTGGAAGGTTATCTATTGAAGTCCTTTGCCATTCTTTAATTGGGTTATTTGTTGAGTTGTAGGATTTGTTTGTGTGTTCTGGATATTAAACCTTTGTCAGACATGTATTTGGCAATTATTTCCCCCCATTCTATGTGCTGTCTTTTCATTTTCTTGGTAGTGTCTTTTGACATACTAATTTTGAACATGGATGAAGCCAATTTTATCTATTTTGAAAATTTTGTTTTTTGTGCTTTTGGGGTTGTGGGGCCCAAGAAATTGTCTATTATAAATTGCCTGCTTAGATGGCTGCCTCAAGTGCTTCTAGGTTTGAAGTTCCAGGGAAGCGTGATAGGCATATGTTATATGCTTATTAACAGGTGTAATATAGCACCTGTTAATAACCAATGATATAACAAGTATTTAATCATATATCCCATGAATGATGTCTCCTGTTGGTAAAGTGCCACTTTTGTGTAATTTTGCATATAAGGGACTATTGCTCTGTAAGCCTCACGAGAAAGAGAGAGAAAAAGAGAAAGAGCAGAGGGAATAA
This sequence comes from Myrmecophaga tridactyla, assembly GCA_004026745.1. Classification (NCBI taxonomy): domain Eukaryota; kingdom Metazoa; phylum Chordata; class Mammalia; order Pilosa; family Myrmecophagidae; genus Myrmecophaga; species Myrmecophaga tridactyla. The sequence continues at coordinate 22,664 of PVIY010020716.1, forward strand.
TTAAAGATGACCACTCAATAATTAAAGATGACCAAGCTATTTTTTTTATTTAAAAAAATTAGAGAGTTTCTGGACACCTAGGTAGCAGGCGTCTCAGTTTCGCCAGGAACTGCTTATAAATTCCTATAATGTCCAGTAGAATGCAAGGCTCCTAGTGGCTGCTCAGTAATTGCTTGATTGTTTACTGATTCTGATTCTCCATGTGCTTGAAAGCATTCAGGATCCTTTGCTTTCTTTCTTGGTGGAGAAAGAAACAGAATGACTATGGCTTTAAATAAGTTAAACTACGAAAGCAAAATGATTTAGACAATGTAGAGATAGGGCAATACCTTAAAAGAAATTATTAGTGAAAATAGAGGTTTTTTTTACCAAGCAATCTAGCCCTGAACTCTTTCTCCCACATTAGGAAACTGAAGAAAGAAGCACCCAAGAAATGCTTCAAGCTATGCCCTCTGTTAATACAGGAAAGAAACAAAGGGCAAAAGATTAGTTAGTTGTCTGACAGTGGCAGAATTTTGGAGTTAACATAAATAGAAATAGATGTAGAAAAGGAAGACCACAAGGGTGGCTAGGCCAGAGCCACTGTTATGTGGAGATATGCATGTGCGTATATTTGCAAGGTGACCCACTGAGAAAAACATTCAATTATTGTATTTCAGTATATGAATTGCTCCCTTTCTTCTTTATTTTTTTAAATTGTGAAATATAACATATATACAAAAAAACTATACATTTCAAAGTAAATTAAAAAAAGTCTTTGCATTGAGATATCTTTACAGCCAAAAAAGTTCATCCAAAATATATAATCAGTGGCTCACGATATCATCACATAGTTGTGTATTCATCACCATGATCAGTTTTAGAACATTTGCACTACTTCAGAAAAAGAAATAAAAAGGCAAAAGAAAAAACCCATATATCCTACCTCTTACCTCTCTCTCTCATTAACCACCAGTATTTCAATCTACCCATTTTTTTTTTACCTTTCATCCCCCCCATTATTTATTATTTTTTTGTCCTTATTTTTTTACTCATCTGTCCATACTCTGGATAAAAGGAGCATCAGACACAAGGTTTACACAGTCACATGGTCACACTGTAAATGTTATATATTTATACAATCATCTTCAAGAATCAAGGCTACTGGAACAGCTCAACAGTTTCAGGTACTTCCCTCTAGCCACTCCAATACACCATAAACTAAACAGGGATATCTATATAATGCATAAGAATAACCTCCAGGATAACCTCTTGACTCTGAAATCTCTCAGCCACTGAGACTTTATTTTCTTTCATTTCTCTCTTCCCCCTTTTGGTTAGAAAGCTTTCTCAATCCTATGATGCCAGGTCCTGGCTCATCCCGGGAGTTCTGTCCCACATTGCCAGGGAGATTTACACCCCTGGGAGTTATGTCCCACACAGCGGGGGAGGACAGTGAGTTCATCTGCTGAGTTGGCTTAGAGAAAGAGGCCACATCTGAGCAACAAAAGAGGTTCTCTGGGGGTGGCTCTTAGCATAATCCTAAGTAGGTTTAGCTTCTCCTTTGCAGGAGTAAGTTTCATAGTGGCGAGCCCCGAGATTGAGGGCTCAGCCTATTGGATTAGTTGTCCCCATTGTGTGTGAGAATATCAGGAATTCCCCAGATGATGAAGTTTAATATTTCCTCCATTCTCCCCAGTCCCTCTAGGGTGCTTTGCAAATATCAAAGCACATTTTAACAAGCAGTTATAGAACAGATTTCAAAGTTTGGTATGGGTTAACAGTTCCACTATTTCAGGTTTTCCTTCTAGCTGCTCTAAGACACTGGAGACTAAAAAGAAATATCAATAAAACAATTCAGTAGTCATACTCATTTGTTAAATCCTATCTTCTCTGTTGTAAACTCCTCCTTCTCCTTTGATCCTTTTCCCAATCTTTAGGGATATTTGGTTTATGCCCATTCTAACTTTTTTCATGTTGACATGGGTGTGATAATATGGGATAGGGGAAGGTTACTTGTTGGTGTTCTTGGAGATACTGGCCCCTCTGGGTTTCAGGACTTATCTGGCCTAGGAGCCATCTGAAGCTTTGAGGTTTCGGAAAAGTTAACTTAGTGTGTGCAAGTTTTGGAGGATCTCAGACGGCTGGGTTGAGCTGCTCTTTTCTAATTACTGAGGTACTTGGAGAAGTTTTTCTGTAGTTTCAGGTGATTGCAAAGCAAAAGGTGTTAAAAATATAAACAGCTTCTTTCTCTTTTTCTTGCAATTTTTGTTGATCTAAAAGAAATACGAAAATCTTCTGGAAGATACACCTTAATCTCCAACCCAAACATGGTTTCAAGACCACAGTTATTTAAAGCTCTGCTTGTAGCACATTTGCTATTATCCCGTTGGCCAAATCAAGTTGCTGGCAAAGCCCAGGGAAAGCCTGGGAGGGGACTACCTGTGGGTGGGGATATAGTGAGGTGTGATCTCTGGACCAAAAGGACTAGGAGTGGCTCTGGAATGGGTAACTAGAATCTGGGTTGGCCTCCATTCTGGAAAAATATAACAATTGACCCTCACTCAAATTAAATTTTGATATTGTTTTTTTTTTCTAATAAAAATCATGCTCATTTTTAAAAATGCAAGAAATATAGAAAGCACCAAGAAGAAAGCACCCCAAAGCTTATGACCCAACAAAAAAAAATTCTTAAATTTTGGTCCACATTATTATAGAAACCTCTCCGGATATACATCTATCCACAGGTTCTGATTCACTTAGAAATGTCTCTAAGATGGTAGAGGAGAGCTGGCTGAACTAAGTCCGAATTGCCCCATCTACTCTCCTAGAACAGGATTTTTTTTTTTTTTTTGGCAACTGCAGGGGCCAGGAAACGAACCAGGGTCTCCTGTATGGCGGGTGAGAATTCTACCACTGAGCTACCCTCGTCCCACCCCTAAAACAGGTTTAGACAGTTTTAATTCCTTGAACCTTGTGTCTGTTTGTGTGTCCTCATTCAGAGTTGGAGAACCTGAGAGTTGGAGAGGACAAGGAGAAGAGGTTATGCATATCCACTCTAAAAATCAGCAATAAGGGAAGAGAAGAGAGAGAAAAGGTCACAGCTGACCTCTCCATCAGGCACAGCAGGCACAGTGCCCAGCCCCACCACTCTTCTAGGGCGCCATGAAGATATTCTAATTTCTTTTAAAATCAGAAGGAAAGAAAATTGACTTTTATGTCAAATAAAGCGTTTTAATACATAATAATAATAATATATTCATTATTATATGATGCACAAATGAACTATTAATTTTAATATCTTTTTTATGGAAGGAGGAGTCCATGAAGGCAAAAGGGCCTGGAAGCCAGGAAAGTCAAAATGCAACCCTGGGTCCAGTGGTAAGTCCCAACTTTATCAAAATTATTAAACATGTATGTGCCATGCATTCAAGGACTTTTTGACACCTATAATATTATTATTTTAACTGCATAAATGAGAACTCTAAAACATCAAAGTGGGGAGAGCGAAAGTGGTGGAGTTGGGAACTGCCTGCAGGAATTCTGGTTTTCATTTCCGTGCTCTTGGCTCTGTGCCGCAGGAGGCAGCAGATAGCAGATAGATATCACTGTGGAAAAGAAAATGATATAAATTAAATATGGAAGGCCTTATGATCAGCCAGAGTATTTTCCTAGTCACCAGGCTTTTTTCCTGAAATGACATTTAGATGTGACAATGAATATCTAGGTAGCTCATGAGAGCATAAGGGAAAGTGAGAAGACAGCGCTGGGCACTCACCTAAAATAGACAGCTTCATAAAGTTGGTTGTTATTAGATGTTTCACTTTCTATTGTAAGGATGTTCTATTAAAGTGAATGAGACATTTTGGAAAAAAACAACAACCAACAAAACCCAAACAACAACAATAATACAAGGTCAGTTTAAGTCCTTGGCAGAAAGTTAGTCTTTTGCAGGATTTTAGTAAAATTGCTTGTTGCTGAGTTGTCGCTGTGTTTAAAGAAAGGTAGCAATAAAATTCAGTAATGAGCTAAGTTTCTTAATTGGTTAAATGTGTGCTTTTTAAAAGACAAATACACAGTTTCTCATATAAAATTGGTCTTGCTTTTTATTAAACATATATGCATGTGTGTGCATAAGTGTTATATATATATATACATTTTGCTTCTTTTTGCTATATTATCTTTAAAATAATTTTACTCCGAATTTGAACTTGTGATTTACTAGGTAGCAGCAAATAACTCATTCAAGCAAACAAACAAACAAAGGACAGGATCTCATGAGTATTATTTTGAAAGTTTACTTCATTTTTCAGAACTCTTCATATCTCTAGAAATAACAGTCTCTGCCTCCCCAAAGGCCAACTGAGAAAAATGAGGCAACCCCTGTAAAAGATTTAAGAGAGGACAGAGCCTCTGGAAGCAAAGTACTGACAATCACATTTCCAAAAAGCATGATGCCTGAGTGTGAGACAAAGACCATCTCAACATCTCAGTCTTCAAAATTTTGATTATAAGATAAAACAATTAAAAATTAATTTCGACTAGAATTACCCTGTGACTCACTTTATGTACAACAACAAGAGCAAGGACACGAGTTAGCTTACAACCAACACGCAGCATGTTTTCCTTGTTAGCTGGAGGGGAGAATAATGTACAGGAAAAGGTGATGTAATGATTGTCTCACTTTCATTATTCTCTCCCAAATGAATAACCTTCCACACCAAGGATGAGCTCACTCACTATTAGTGAAATAACATCTGGTGAGTGAGGGCCCCCAGCTGAATATGCTATTGGTTTCGGCTCTATTGAACCGGCAGAGACCCAACAATTGTTACACGTATCACTTATGCAGCCCAGTTTGATTGTGAATACTTTTTAAGGTGTAAAGAGCTACTCCTTAAAGTATTAAAACATGCGAGATTTTTCCTTACTAAGTAAGGCATTAACTTTTTCCAAAAGAAATCCTGGGCTATTATTAGAGTGGCATTATCTTAAACATGTGACAGATGCCTTGGTCCCCTTTGGCTGAGGCTCGGATGCTTGTCATAGCTATCCAAGTTTAAATTTCAAATCACGGATAGGAATCTCTCTCCTTCAATTTCCCTTCTCATTCTTAATTTCCAGGCAGGCCTGCCATACTGACAATGGTGGATTTTGCAGTGTAATCTATCTAATAGATTTACTGTAAATGATGAATCATCCTAGTATTTAAATCTAACGAGTAATGCTGTAAGACAATTTGGTTTGAAAAATGCAGCACAGCTAAAGTCATCCGTTAAATGTGCTAATACAGAGGAATGTAGATGTTCAGAGCACACACAAATGGGTACTAATGTCACGAAGCTGGAATAATCTGGAATCTGCTGTGTGCCAAAGCCTTTAGGGGAATTGCTTACTTTGAATCATGGCATTTAGAAAAGGAGATAAGAATTTCATTCCATCAGGACCAGGGAAACTCCCTCAAGTTTAGAAATGTAGTAACTTTGTTGTGAAGATGCTATCAAGCTATTATTATTTTTTATTTAAAAAAACTGATTATGAAAATAATGTATATTTATTGAAGAAAATAGAAAATCAGAGAAGCATGAAGAAGAAAATACAACTCATCCTGATTCTAATCACCTGGATTTTTTAGTGTATATTCAGTCTTTTTTATTTTTGTCAGTCTTGCTTTATTTGTGTGTAAGCATTTTCCCATGCTATTATCTATTCTTCTACAACTTAATTCTAAAAGACCATGTAATGTTGTATCATAGGACTGTATCATAAGCTATCAAATCAATTCCCTATTGGATACTTAGTCTGCTTCTAATTTTTTGTTATTATACACAGGGCTGTTCTTTGGGGCTAAATCTTGGCACACGTGGATGGTTGTTTCCCCGGGATAAATTTTCAGAAAGAAAATTGCTGAGTTAAAGTGACTGTACATTTTTAAGGGGGTTGATAATTGTGAAGGATCCTTTTACGAGGGAATGAGAGATTTGTTCCTTTCTCTGTCCAGGATATCCCCAAGATAAGAAGATTCTACCCCAGTCCCTCTACCACAGTCTACTTCTGGTCCCCCGCATATGAAAGAAAGAGGGCTAGAAACCCAAGTGTTCGTCAACCGATGAATGGGTAAAGAAAATATGGTACATACACACAGTGGAATGTTATTCAGCCCCCCAAAAGAAATGAAGGGGTGATACATGTGATAACAGGGTTGAACATGAAGACGTGCTGCTGAGTAAAATAAGCTAGAAACAAAAGGACAAGTCTTCTATGATCTCACTGATATGAAATGATTAGAATAAGCCAGTTCATTGTCAGAGACTAGAATATGGGTTACCAAGGGCCAGAGCATGGGAAGGGAATGGAGAGTTTCTATTTTTGGATGATGGAAATATCTTGGTAATAGACGATGATGATAGTAGCACAATTTTGTGAACATAATTAACAGCACTAAATTATATATTTGAATGTGATTAAAACAGGAAATTTTAGGTTATATTTATGTTTATAGAATAAACATTTTTTAAAAAATCATAAAACTGTACAACACAACAGTAAACCCTAATGTAAACCAAGTTACTCGTACAATTATAAAATTTTTCTTTCATGAATTGTAACAGATGTCCCACACCAATGCAAGGTGTTAATAGTCGGGTAGTATATGGGAACTCTATATTATGCATGGTTTTTCTGTAAACCAACAAGTTCTTTAAGAAAAAGCAAACAACTATGCTTACCCTATGGAAAGACTTAGCTATATCACCTCATTTAATCCATGCTCTAATCCTGTGAGGTCGGTGAAGTGACTTGGTAAAGCTCAGGCATCTTATAAGCAAAGGAGCCAGAATTTGAGCCAGTTCTGCCAACTTGAAAGCCCAAGCTGTGAACTAACAAGCCACACACGGCTCCTCCAGTCTCTCACTAATTCTTTCTTCCAATATACTATTAAGAACCGCTGTTCTAGGCACGGGGGGATTTGGTGGTGAAGCAAACGAAATGCCCGGTCCGGAAAGCTGACGTTCTAGCGGGAAGACAGTTAATAAGTTAATCATATGCTATCAGGGAGGGGTAGGTTCTGTGAGGAAAGATAAAGCCGGGAAAAGGGTTAAAGTAGAAGAAGAATGTGAGTTCAGGTAGGATGGGCAGAGAAGGACTCTCCTGAACAGAGGAGCAAGTGGAGCTGCCCCGGGGAGACCTGGAGGAGGGACTCTGCAGTCTCCGCAGCAGCAAGAGAGACCAGAGCACGCCTCCTGGGCTCGGGGAACTGCACAGTGGCCAGCGGGGCGGGATGCAGCGAGAGAGGAGAGGAGCAGGCGCATCCTGAATCTATGAGTCATCCGAGCGTATTCGGGGGTGGCGGGGGTGGCTAGGCTCGGAGAGGCGGGCGTGCCCCGGGTGGGCGGCCGGGACCACGCAGCTGAAATGGACCTCGCGGTTCCGAGGCGGCAGGTGGCTAAGCACGCACCCCCCCGGTCGCCTGTTCGGGCGCTGGCCTCCGGTGGCTGGAGGCTCAGGCCACAGCATTAAAACTCTGACCCTCCAAACCCAGGGCAAGCACAGGCATGCATATCTCTGGACTCGAAGCAGAGAACTGAAATTCATCGTTTTTATTGGGCCAAATTCATTCCCCACCCTCTCCCGAGGAGGCGCCCGGGCGGATCCCGAGCCCACTGCTCAAATCAGAATCCGAAATGAGCCATCTCGTGGCCTGGAACCGTCTTGCTGAATTGGAAAAACAGTCGTTTTAAAGTTCCAAATGATGTGGTTATTAATCACTTTAGAGGACAAACACATTTATCCGGAGACCAGCTGTTTCCTGGTGTCATTTAAATTCTTAAATTTCACATGTTCAGCTACAGGAAGGAATCTAGCTTCCTTTCCATTTTTGTGGATCTATCTTTATAAATTTAATTTGGAGATTAACTAAACTTATTATACAGTATTATGAAACTAAATGTCCTTACAGACCAACTCCCACGGCTATAGTAACAATATCATTGCTTGGTAGAAGTTACCTGCAGCAAATGAACTGAGGAATGCAAGGCTCTTCAGACAAAAGAGATATGTAGTAGCCTGAGAGTCTTAACTGTCTCAAGTAAGAACTCATGAAATTAATGCAGAAGAAAGAGAGAGTGCTTTAGAATCTTCCAGTTTTAGGATTAAATTAATTCTTCATATACTAGGGAAGAAAAGAATCTTAACAGCTGGGAACACAGAATCTGTGTTAGGGAAAAACTCTGTAGTGGGGTAGAAGATGTGTCCTGAGGGTGTGGGTAGCTGGAGACAAAGAAAGAACAACAAGAGCTAAACTATCTACAATAAACACATGGAAGTAGAGAAAACTAAGAAGACAGCAATTCGTGGGCAAAAAGGCGATATAATTTATAATCTTTTAAACTGTAGAACATACAATATTCTAGAATACAACAAACAATATTGAGTTTTATGACCCTTTTATTTCTGTGATATAAATCCAAAATATTTAGAAAAGTGTGCTATAGACAGAAAAGCTTTGTGTGAATGGAGCGCATGTGTAAGTGTGTTTCCTGTGGGAATTGAGGGGCTGATTTCCATGTTTGGGTTTAATGTGGTACAGAAAAGAGACAGCGTGTGCTGCATGACAAGATAATCTGCCAGTTCAACTATTTAGCGGAAGCAGCACTAAGAGCCAGAAGCAACAATGAAAATGAAAATCTCCTGGGAATTCCCAGAAATTTGGGAATGGGCACTGTTACAGTTTGCTGAAGCTGCCGGAATGCAATGTACCAGAAATGGGTTGTTTTTATTCTATGGAGATTTATTAGGTTACAAATTTACAGTTCTAAGCCATGAAGATGTCCAAATTAAGGCATCCAGAGAAAGATACCCTGACTCTGAAGAAAGGCCAATGGCATCTGGGGTTCCTGTGTCATGTGGGAAGGCACATAGCAATGTCTTCCCTTCTCTCCAAAATGTCTCTGAGCTTCTGTGTGTGTCCTTGCTTGTTATTCCCAGGACATTTCCGTCTCTGAGCTCTCTCCAAAATGTCTCTGCCTTTATTCCCTCATAAAGGACTCCAGAAAAGATGATTAAGACTCACCTTGAATTGGGTGGATTATATTTTCATAGAAACAACCAAATCAAAAGATCCCACTCAACGATAGCTTGTACCCACAAGAATGGAGTAGAAGATCATGGCTTTTCTGGGGTACATAATTTTAAACCAGCACAGGCACTGAACTTTTTCTAGGGAAATACAGAATGGGAGTTCGTTCCATTTTAAGAACAAACTGGATTTGTTTGACATCTGGGTTACATATTAATAAAGATTTAAAATTAACAAGTCTTCTCATGCTTCTTATAGTGGTTTTGAAACAGATGTTTGTAAGTAAGAGTATAAAATGTAGACACATGAGATTTCTCACCCCCAATTACAATGTGGGCCTTGGACTGAATGATTTGAAGTTACCCAGTTCTCTCTGGCCAGCGCATTGGTGAAGACATCACCATAACCTGAATTTCCAATATTTCTTGAGCTCTGAGGCCCTGAAGTAGTCCTGCATAGATTGAGTCAGAAGCTTTGTCAACTGACACATAAATCTAGTAGAAGTCATGGTTTATTGTGATATTCCCAAAGAAAACACCAACATAACAAAGCATCAGGAAGTATCAGGCTGGGTATCAATATTTGTTGATTGTGGCTTCTTGAGTCTTTTCAGTTCTTCATGGGTAATAGGACTGGATGGTGGCAATGGCATTGTGTCTGATCAGTGTTATTTCTCTCAGATCAGGGGAAATCCTAATTTAAGGCTTATAAAGCTTCTCGTCAACATGCTACCCTAAAACTCCCTCAAAATTTGTATAAAGTTGGAAGAAAAAAGCCTTTAGTATGCTTTACATTTGGTTCTAAGACCTCTTTCCAAGTACAATTCCTTGGTATGCCATGCTACCATTTTGCCTCATTGATCACAGGCTGCCCCATAATTATTAGACATCCCTGATGCATAGAAATATTGCAATTATATTCTAAAGACAAGCTGCTGGCATATGCAATTGGCTCAATACTTTGGAAGGGCTGGGCCAGAGCTTCTCACAGAGCCCTATTTAATAACTAATTGAATAGCATATACAGTATCTGTGATATCATGTTAGCATGTTAGAAAATCGTTTTCCTACAGTTCACAATTGACTACATATAGAATAATGCTGTGAGCCAGAAAGGGACTTCTCAATTACATATGTGGGATTTGCTTATGTTTACTGGCAGAGTAATTTACCCTATCTTCATCCCTATCTACAGGGAAGGTGATTATGTTTGGACAGAATATAATCCCAGCACCATTTTGTTTGCAAGAAGAGAAAACCAACTTAATCCAGGTTAAGCAGAAATTGAGCTTAATTGAAAGCACACCAGGATAGCTCAGGGGATTGAAGGATGGTTTGCAGGAATTACAGCAATTTTCAAGACCTCAGTGACTGGAACCAGGGCATCAAACACTAACTAGCATGACCTGTTCTGATTCTAATTTCACCTTTCCTTCACATGCTGTTTTATTCTGTTTTATTATAGAGGAGAGGCTTTTTCATCATAATGGAAAACTGGATTTACATCAATTCTAGACTTGCATTATTCCTCGAGGAAAAGTGGCTTCTCTCACCCAACTTTACATTAAAAATCCCTGGGTCAGGACTCTGATTGGCTTGACTTAAGTTATGTTTCCGACGCTTGACTTCATTCCTGTGACTAAGAATATGAAGTACCATGACTGGCTCAGGTTGGCCACATGTGCGTGTGTAAGATTATGGGGGTGGGTTCTCTACTCTAAGGAGTGTGGAGTCATTGTGAGCAGTTCACTGTGCCAGTTTGGTCCATTGCCTTCCTTATACTGTGTCCCTTACTCTAATGGAGATCAGTGAGAGAAGGAGGCCTGCTCCTGAATTTGACCTGGCCCAAAGGAAGAATTTGGAAAGCTTCTTCTTCATTTTTATGACCCTAAAGCTGGCCCCCAGGGGAAATGGTTCTATTCCTTGGTAAAGTATTGTAGTAGGCTTTATTTCTGAAGCACACGCAGGCCTTTGGGAATTGCCTAGAAGTAGGACAAAACAACCAAAATTTCTTAGCATAATATTGTAAAGTGCTATTTCCAGCATGAGCAGGGAAATTTAGGCAATAACTTCATATTTAGAAAAAAATTAACTTTCTTTTAATGTAGATTTAGAGTGTATTACCTTTGAAAGAAACTACTATTTCTCTTAGAAAATGGGGTGTGGATTGACACAGAACTTCAAAAGAGATATCAGACTTTGAGTGCACAGCCCAGGGACTCTCCTCTGAATTTTCCCATTTAAAAAATGCACTGCTGGGGCTATTCTGTGTTTGAATTGTCCGTGTTGGGGGGCCAGGGCCAGGGGTGAGATTATGCAGTGGGAGTAGGAATTTGTGTTGGTGAGACTGAAGAACTAAGCCAATCTCAGAAGGGGCAAGAGGAGGCTAGACTTCAAGCCAGGGAGCAAGATTAGGAGCTAAATGCTCTCACAAGAAGACACCTATAAAGGATTCACAGTTCTTTCCCCTTTGGACTGTGGGGGTTGTCATTTTTATCATCCAAGGTTAAGTTTTCTCCTCCCATATTATAGACACCCTGTTTTCTCCAGCCATTAAATTAAGTCCATTAGATATGTACAAGTTGTGTTTCGGTGGTGTTGTAGGAATTTAAGGAGAAGAGCAATAAAAGAAAGTGCGATTTTATATCCCTCCATGGAGACCATCGCCATATCATGAGAAAAGGAATCCCACGCCATCCAAGTGGAGATCAGGATAGAGAATCAGGGCACAGCTGAGAGCAATGGAGAGGAGCAAGTGACTCACAGACTTAGCTGCAAAGAGGGTGACTCAGAAGCAAATGTGAGGCAAACATCCTTTTTCCCAAATATCTTAAAGGAAGGTGACTCTGAGAGGTTGAGAGATGGGAAGGATTGGGGGAAGGTAGAGTCTGAGTTTATTCTCTGCAATAGGAATCTTTCTTTTCTTAGTTTTTTCTGTCTTCTCTAAAGCTTACTAAATTAATTGTTCCTTCCAAGATGGCTCAATTATACTTTGCTTTTACAAGTATTACAGGGTTCAATTTCTTCGACCATGAATTTTTATTAGTTAATTATATGTCTGTCCTTCCCACTAGGTTGCAAGGACAGTGACCGTGACCTGGCGGAGAGAGGGGGTGATGTACCTGAGACAGTGCTTGCATACTGTTGGTGCTTAATCAATGTTTGTTTAATTAATTTGGAAATAATTTACTTAGTTGATTTCCTCTTTTACGAGGGCCAACTTAAATTCCAGTCTAATCCTGTGTGCATTCCATTTTCTCCTTAAAATTGCCATATCATCCAGAACATTTTAATAACATTTACCATTTTGAAATAATGCTAAATTTAACTGCCTCTCATTATGCCCAAGATCACAAATCTTTCTGATGTCAGAAAATCAAAAGTTCACATTGTTCTCCCATAAAGGGAAGAACCACAATAGAGCATTTGCTATTCAGGAAAGTTCTTGATGCTTTTAGGATGATCTCAACTTCCACTTAGGAAGTTAGACTGTTTTAGGAAGAGAGTAATTGTTGGGTGAAGAAGAGTCAGGTTTTCTAGTGTTCCAGCTGAAAAAGTCAGCTACTGAGAAATTGGTACTTCAAAAATTTTCTGCTACAATTCCCACCTCCAACCTTTTCCACTCAGTAAGTAATACACCTGTATATATAACAGTCATTACAATAAAAAGGAGAATCTCAAAAAACCCAAACTCTTTTGCATTGTAGCAATCTTCTCTAGGCCATTTCATTTGTTTTAAACTAAATAATTAGAGATAATTTTGAATCCTGGAACATGGTTGTGATATGAGAAATGAAAATAACAAAGTTCAAAATAACATGTACACTGTGATTGCAGCTATTTAAAATATTTATACCCATGGAAGATAATGTTGCAAAAAGGAAATAGTTCTGATGGAGAAGAGCAGGAAAAAGAGAGAAGCAGTATCCGCAGTGGCGAAGATAGAGTTATAACAGACACACTCAACAATACAGCGGCTTAAAGGACAAATGCTTATTGTCCTTCACATAACATTGCAGAGCAGGGAAGCAGGCAACTCTGTTCCCTGAGGTCACCCAGAGACACAGTCTCCTTACATCTTATTCCCATGCCATTCCCTAGGGCATGTCTTCACCTGCTGGGTTGTGGGCATTTCCTGTGTCCAGCTTGTAGAAAGGGGACCGAATGTGCAGGAGTGCAGGTAATATCATAGGGTCCAGGCCAAGAATTGGCATGCATCATTTCTGTTCACACTCTTTTGGTGAAAACATTAGCATGGGGCTACACCTAACTGCAAGGAAGACTGGGAAATACAGCCCAGCTGGGCAGCCTTGTGCCCAGAATGAATTTTGATTGACAGTCTCTCCCATTGTATTAATCATTGAGAACTGATTTACATGGAACTCCATGTTCAAGACCTTCTAGCTTGTAATTGCTCTCAAATCCAGCATAATGATATTTTGAGGTTTTATTGTCTTAAAATTTTTTAATGTTGCTAGATAGTAGTTCCAATTTAAAGAATCCATATTTAATTATCTCTGAAACTCCTTTTGTTTCCAAGATATCACTTTTCATTTCCTTCAAAAAGGAAATATTATCATTCTTTATATTTGTGGTACAGAATTTCATGACCCAGTTGCTGGAGTTGAGGTGTGAGAGGGTAAGTGTGAGTAAGTGTGAAATGAATTTCATTGAGAACTATTGACTAATGTATTAGAACTCTTCTACTCTACATCTTTTTCTACTCTACATCTACTTCTACTCTTCATCATTCATCCCCATCAATATCTATAGTCTCTAAAGTAAATTTGACTTCCATCTTTTTGGTAATGCAATGTTATATTAGAAATTTGATTAAGACCAGATGAAATATTTAATATTTGATTATGGCTTTTTTTTAGCAACAACATTCCAACACTAGAGAATTAAGAATTTTATCATGTTTCTTAATTTTAAACCTATATGAACATCCTCTCCAACACACGCACACCTTATTAAACCACAAACTTTAGTGTCATTTTTGGGTGCCTGCTATTTTCACATGTACTAAATTATCAAATGCCGTCAACGCTCCTTAAATTTGTAGAAAATCCACTCCCTTCTCTTTTTTTTTCTAAATTTTTTTTTGGCAAATCTTCATACACACATACAGTCCATACATGGCGTACAATCAGTGGTTCGCAATATCATCATATAGTTGTGTATTCATCACCATGATCATTTTTAAAACATTTGCATCACTCCAGAAAAGGTAATAAAAAGAAAAAAAAACTCATACAGACGTACCCATTATCTCTCCCTCTCACTGACGACTAGTATGTCCATCTACCCAATTTATTTTACCCCATTTCTCCCCATTATTTATATATTTTTTTACTCATCTGTCCATACCCAGGACAAAAGGAGCAACAGACAAAAGGTTTTCAGAATCACACACATTGTAAAAGTTATATTTTTATACAATCATCTTCAAATCAAGGCTACTGGAACACAGCTCAACAGTTTCAGGTACTTCCTTCCAACCACTCCAATATACCATGAACTAAAAAGGGATGTCTATATAATATGTAAGAATAACCTCCAGGGTAACCTTTCAACTCTGTTTGAAATCTCTCAGCCACTGAAACTTTATTTTGTCTCATTTCTCTCTTCCCCCGTTTGGTCAGGAAGGCTTTCTCAATCCCGATGACAGATCCTGGCTCATCCTGGAATTTCTGTCCCACGTTGCCAGGGAGATTTGCACCCCTGGGAGTCATGTCCCACTTAGGGGGCAAGGGCAGTGCATTCACTTGCCATGTTGGCTTAGAGAGAGGAGAGAGGTCACATTTAAGCAACAAAAGAGGTTCTCTGCAGGTGACTGTTTGGCCTAATTTTAAGTAGGCTTAGCCTACCCTCTGCAGGAATAAGTTTCATAACGGCAAACTCCAAGATTGAGGGCTCAGTCTATGGATTTGGTTGTTTCCATTTCTTGTGAGAATATCTGAAATTCTCCAAATGGGGAAATTGAATATTTCTTCCTTTCTCCCTGTTGACGCAAGGGGACCTTGCAAATACTTCTTTATTCACTGCCCAAATTACTCTGGGATATATTGGGGCATCACACTAACCTGGACAAATCAACAAAATCTCACACCCTATTCAAGATTCCATGTACTTATTTATGGCGTTCAATTAAACTGACCATGCAAGTTAAATTAGGCAATGAGCTACCCAAAATATACATTTTGCACCAAATAAACATGTTTTCTTTTGGTCGCACATAGAAGGTGAAGTTTTAAAACATGGATGATAATTCATCCTCTACCCTGTATCCTGAATTACTTTAGTCCTATCCAGATCAACTTCATTCATATCTCTGGTCAAAGTCTGATCACTTTTTCAACTTTTTACAAAGTTCCTGTATGGGGTACTGCTGACTTTCATAGCTTCAGAATGCTAACCCTGAGTTTCAGGTGTCACATAAATACCCGAAATTTCCACAGCAGACTCCAAACTGCTCTTTCCACAGCTAATCCCACTCTGATCTTATCAATTATGTATACTGTAGTCAGAAAGAAAGATAATTTCTAAAACACAAACCTCATCATATAACAAACTTAAGTTCTTCAATGTCCCCAGAATATGGACCATTTATCATTTTATTTTATTGACATTACCCACTGCATACTCCCACCATTTCAAACTCTGCGTGTCTCCATATGCCATGCATTGTCTTATTTCTAGGTGTTTGCATATGCTGTTTCCTCCCACATGGCTAACTCCCGGTATACCCTCAGGTCTCACCTTAGATGCCAGTTTAAACAAGAACTTTTCATACTGGTGATAAAGGAGTTAACTGTCCTGCCTTTTTGCTTCCATAGTGCACTGTTCTTAAACCCATCTCAACATTTCTTACAGTATATTGCATCTGCTGACTTGTGCATTTCTCTAACTAAATTGTACGTTTCTTGAAGGTAAGGATTATATCTTAATTGTTTAATCTTTGGTGCCCGGCAATAGTCTGGTACAAGGGAGGCACTCAACAAATATTTGTTGAAGGAATGTAAGAAAGATGAAAACTCCTGACTTATCATCCTAGCTCTCATCTTTCTTAAGAAAAAGTGATGGGAATATCTATTTACTCTGATGTCAGCTTTTATTGAGCAGTTAAGAGAGCAAGTCAGAGTTCTCTGACTAACAGAGATGATGGAAGTAATTGCTTGTTCCCACTGCTGGAGCCCATAAATAGGGTGAATGATTCATGGTTTTGTTCCTGGTATGGATGTCATGAAAATGGTCTAAGGACTTCTGGCAACTCTCTCAAAATTAAGACAAATTTCAGTGTTGGCTGCTTAAAGTGTTTTCTGGCACATATATTTCCAAGCTCCACATTTGGCAGAAATATAGTATCATAAAATTAAACCTGATTGTGTTGGACAAGTAAATGGTGCTTCTGGTAATATAACCACAAAAGCTGCATTTATATTCTTATTCACTGAAGTATGTAGTGGTGACTAAGGAAGACATATCTGAGATGGGTGGGAGTCCGGGGCAGACTTAGAGCCTAAATTCAGCTACTGAATACATGCCCACTGACCTTTTGGGTACCTGGCAAACTTTATTTTGAAAACAGGTTTGGTCTTTCAATTATGACTAAAAAGTTCTTAGCTGAGCTGAGGTCCCCACCCATTCCACCACCCCCAAATAAGAGAATAATGATCTCTGTCTTTAAAAAGTTACAAACTATTCTCTAGATAGGTAGGCTCTACAGGAGGGATAAATTTGAAATTGCCGGAGCCCACACTTAGAAGTTACGGTGTCAAGAATTGAATGCTGCTGTGAATATGAGAACCCTGAGTGAATAGGGGCTTAAACAAACTGGGAACTTAATTTTTCTCATGTCATAAGAAATTGAGAAGTAGAAAATCCAGAGCTTAAAAAGCAGCTCCCAAAGGCCACCAGGGACCCAGGCACTTGACACTTTCTGCTCAGCTGTGCTTGCTGCCAGATAGAAAGGCCAAAGAACAAAAGACACCTGCCAGAGCAGTCTACCCTCTTTTAAAGAGCTTTACTGGAAGCCTTACTCAGCAACTTCTGATCCCATCTCATGATCACCCCATCAGCAAGGGCTGTGTTGCCACATACTAAAATAGATTCTTTTAGTAACCTAGAAGGGGAAAATGGATATTAAGTGGACAACTAATAGCATTTAAAGAAGCCCCTTTATTAAGTTAGTAGCTCAGAAATAATTTTAGGATTGGGTAAAACTAAGAGATTCTAAATTAATAGAATCTCATGAGCTTCTCTTGAAAAACTTAAAAATTATAGAATCTAAAAGCTAGAAGTGGAAGTTAAAGCTGTCTAATCAAACTATCTCATTCTATACATGAAGAATAAGTCTCAGAGATGTGTAAGCAGTGTAGCTGGAGCTTACAAAGCTAGCCAGTAGCACAGCCCTTGAATCTCACAGATTTTGGTAGCTGGAGAGTAGGGAGCTGCTACCGCAAATATAAAAAATGTGGAAATGGAGGGTGCAAGGGTAGTTCAGCGGTAGAATTCTCGCCTGCCATGCAGGAGACCTGGGTTTGATTCCCAGCCAATGCACTTCCCAAACAAACAAACAAGCAAACAAACAAATGGAAAGCCAACCAAACAAAAATTCAACAAACGGTGCTGCAGTAAGCTGCAATGATTCTTTTCACATGGAAAAAGAATGAAATGTGACCTCCACCCTTACAGCATACAAAAAAAAACGTGGAAACAGCTATGGAATTGGGTAATGGGTAGAGGCTGGAAGAATTGTGGGGTGCTTGATAGAAAGGGCCTAGATTACCTTGAAGAAATTGTTAGTAAAAATATGGATGCTAAAGATACTTCCGAAGAGGCCTTAGAAGAAAGTGGTGAAAGCATTATTGGAAATTGGAGGAAAAGTGATCCTTGTTATAAAGTGCCAGAGAACTTGGCAAAATTGTGATGTTGGATGGACGGCAGAATATGAGAGCAATGAACTTGGATATCTGGCTGAGGAGATTTCCCAGTTAAGTATGGAAAGTCCCACCTGGTTTCTTCTTGCAGCTTACAGTAAAATGAGAGAATAAAGGGATAAACTGAGAACTGAATTCTTGGGCGTTAAAAAAAAAGAAAGGAAAAAATTAAGGCTTGGAAAATTCTGAGTTTCCAGAAAGTTAGTTGCCAGTTATTATTGCTCCATATGAGCGTTTAACTAAATATGGACCCAGTCAGCCATTTCAGTGCAAATCAGGAGTGGAAATGCAATTATCCATGGAGGATTTGTAGAAAGTTCTTTTGTCTGATGGTTTGGACCCTTGTGTACCACATGCAAAATGGACAAGTTTTTTTTTTTTTTTAGCAAAGACAGTACAAATGAGACCACTGCCAGCCTGACTAAAAGGGGTGGAGAAGTGATGAATGAAGGAAAAATCACTTCAAGGGCAGAACCATGGAAGCTGAGGTCTGGACCCAAGACATCTTCTCAGGGCAAGAGAGTGGATCTGCCCATGTGTGTTTTGAAAGCGTGATCTGTCCGGTGCTTGGAGAGTGCCTGCTGTTCAGGAAGGGTGCTTCCTACCCCAAAGTTCAAAGACAGTTCAGCCTGTGCCCCAGGGATTGTGGGGAGCCTGGCTGCCACCCCAATGCTTGAAGAGGGTGGAGCTTTCACCCCAGCATTCAGGGAGAGCATGGCTGCTGCACAAGCACTTGGGAGAGGTGGGGCTGCTGCTTCATCAGGCCCTGAGAACAAAACATCATTCTATTGATGACTCTCAGACTTTGAAATCTAATGGAATATGTCATGCAGGGTTTTGGAATTGTTTGGGACCTGTGATCTTTGTTTTCCTTTCACTTTATCTCTATGGGAATGGAAATATTTATCCTATGCCCATCCCTCCACTGTATATCAGAAGCAGGTAACTTATTCCCTAGATTTCACAGGTCCACAGACAGAGGGGAATTGTGCCTCAGGATGGCCCAACTCATGACCAATTTTGCTGAGACTTTGAACTTAGCATTGTTTCTGAAATGACTTAAGGCTTTTGTGATGTCATAATGGAATGAATGCATTTTATATAGAGAAAGAATATGTTCATTTGGGGGTCCAGAGGGTAGAATGCGATGGTTTGAAACAGTATGTACCCCAGAAAAACATGTTTTTAAAGTTAACCCATTCCTGTGGGTGTGAACCCATTTTAAGTAGGACTTTTGACAAAGCTACTTCAGTTAAGGTGTGACCCACCTCAGTCAGGATGAGTCTTAATCCTATTATTGGAGTCCTTTTTAAGAGAATGAAATTCAGACAGAAAGAGAGAAAGCCATGGAAGCAAGAAGCGGAAATCAATGGAACTTGGAAAAGAAGGGAGAAATCAGCAGACTCCACCATGCACCTTGCCATGTGTCAGAGGAGCCAAGGATTGCCGGCAACCGGTTTGGGAAGAAAACTCGCCTTGGTGGTGCTTTGATTTGTATATTTTCTTGGACTCAAAACCATGAACAAATAAATTCCCATTCTTCAAGCCAACCATTTCATGGTGTTAGATTTAAGCAGCATAGGAAAGCAAAGCAGAGCTTTTGCCACTATACTTGTTTCAATAACTAAAGCAGTTGTGCAGTCCATCTTTAAAAGGTAAGACTCTGATAATTTCTTTACTAAGCTAAGAGTTAACATACCACTTAATACGAAAAGCACTGACTCAAATAACTGAGTGAGGTATACACTTACTTTGTTTTTTATGTCATATCTCCAAGCTTGGGGCAGGAAATAAATGAAAGGTTTTTGGCCTTAAAAGATAGGGACAGCAACGTAGATGATGAACAATAGAGGAACAAAAATACCTAAATGATAGCATCATGTGAACATGTGTACTCAAATTTGTTTATTGTTTGGTTCGATTCCTAGACCAAAAAATAAAATAAGTAAAAGTTCAGCTGGTTTTCAAGCCAAGGAAAGATGAAGGAAGTTTTACTCACATCTTTCCAAAAAAGCTATTTGTTGAAGTCTTGAAGCTTGTAGATCATCACAAATGATGTACGTGCTTGAAATTGTTCTCTCTGTGTTAGAATTTGTGATGATTTTGTGATTTATGTATAAAAAGTTCGATGCAAAGGTAATGGAGCTAAGCTGAATGGCACAGTGTCTCATAGAAAATAAAATATGTTTCTCATTCAGGTAAGATGAAATGTGCTCATTTCCTTAATAAAAGGTCGACCCGCTATATACATACCAGTCATACGATGACATCTAACCCACTCACCAGGAATACCAGGATATAAACCTATTAGCTAGGTTAGGAAAATAGGCCACCATTCTAAAGCAGATATTAACAGTGATTTACAGTTCCTTACAAAGAGGACAATGTTTTTTAACTGATTCAATGAAATTTGCATGGAAAAATTTGCTTCAGAATGATATATACTCCAATGTCCAGGGATAATATTCTCTGAATCATTCTAATTTTGTGCTGAATCAATCACTGCTCAGAACGATGGGTCAGGAGACCATCTGATCCCAGCAGATCAAAATAGGGAGATTCAAGGAAAAATTAAACTGTAGTTTTTCCTCTTCTTCTATGTAAACTGCTTCATTCCTGCATCTGCCTCGGTAGTTCTAAAATTTTGATTGTATTATTTAATAGGTAATACATTTTCTTGCTTAGACATTTAAAAAGTATAACAAGGGAGACAAGGAAGAAGTTCCCTCTTATTCCTGTTCCCAGCAACCCCTTTCTTCTTCTTTTTCATTATTTAGAGAATACTTTATTAGTTTCTGTAATCAAACCCATGTAGATAAGACCTTACATGTTTAATACAGTGCATTATCCCTGTACAGATGGAAAAAATTAAGTTTAACATTTCTAGACCAATATGGCTGTCAATTTCTGTACAATGTCAACTCAACACACCCCTTTCTTAAGGCAACTAATG
>PVIY010020717.1:0-43590 GCA_004026745.1 Myrmecophaga tridactyla
GCTGGGGAAGGAGCACTGCGGGGAGGAGGAGCTGGGCGGGGACGCGGCACGGGGGCTGGGGAAGGAGCTGGATGGTTATGCCACCCTCTGGCTGGTGAGGGCACAGGGCTCACCAGGGGCCCTTGGACGACGGAAGGCTGGAGCGGAGAGGACCGTGTGTCCAGGTACAGGCAGGCCCATGAAAACTATGGCCTGGGCAAAGCAGAGTTTTTACATAAAGGACTGGGATTTAGAGTCGGAGAAATTAGAGCCCTGAGAGGAAATGCATCTTCCGGCCTCGGCACCGCCAGCCTGGGGCCCTGCGCCGTCATCGGCCAGAGGAGGACAGAGGACAGCCACCATCAAAGCGGCCTTGCTCCGCCGGCGGGCCCCGTCTTCCCCCCAGGCATGGCATCCACGGGTGTCTGTAAATGTAAACGTCAGTTTGTTTCATCCTAAAAGGAAATGCTCTTATTGTAGACAACTAGAAGAGGCATAAACTAACCAGTACAGCCCAGCAAGCCACACCGCTGTCCTCAGGGGATTCTGTCTTTGTCTTTCTCCAGCTCACGGGCGAGGGGCCGCCGAGCCTGGGTGCTGTTTCCTCGCCAGAGCTTTCCGGTTGGTTCACGGAAACACTGAACAGCGATGCGGCGTTTTATCCGGCGCTGTTCGGCTATTCTAGGTAAGCAGCATTTTTTTATTCTTATAGCAACAGGAAGCTTCCATTTGTAACGGGCAGGAAAGCCTACAGAGCAGAAAGGAGAACCGAGGCGCATACCCAGACGTGACAACCACATCCTCAGTGATTCTGGGAGACAAAGAAAACGTGGGGACCGCACACGTGGGCCCGGCCCGGGCGGCGCATCGCACACAGGGGCCTGCCGGGGAGCTCCGGGCCCGGCGGCGGTCAGAGAAGCCCGGCGGCGGTCAGAAGCCCGGCGGCGGTCAGAAGCCCGGCGGCGGTCAGAGAAGCCCGGCGGCGGTCAGAAGCCCGGCGGCGGTCAGAGAAGCCCGGCGGCGGTCAGAGGACCCCAGCGGCGGTCAGAGAAGCCCGGCGGCGGTCAGAACCCCGGCGGCGGCCAGAGGAGCTGCACGCCCCCTTCCCGACTGGGCACGTCTGAGACGCGCCTGGCCGGACAGCCGCCGTGTCTTCAAGACACCCCAGCGCCCAGGAGAGTAGCGGATCCCAGGAAGAGGCTCCTTCCGAGAGGGCGCGGCCGGGTGGTGAGCGGAGATGGGCCGGGTGGCTGCGGCGGGCAGTGCGGGAAGCTCAGGGCTGCGGACCCCGGGCGAGGGCCGCCCGGCAGGCAGAGGGGAGAGGGCCGCGCTGTCCTTCCCTGCGGCGGCAGAAGGGGGCGCCGTCGGGCAGAGAACCTGGACCGACACCAGTATTTCTGCCCTGCCCCAGCCCCTTCCGCGGAAGCCTCCTGCAAATGTTATCCAGGAAACCCACCTCTTCAGAGACGCGCAGCAAAAAGGGAATAAACACAGAATCCGTGAGATATAAAACTAGTGGGGAAAAGCTCCCCTACTTACCAAGACAAGGCAGGAGAAAAATGTTGCCTCAAAGCAGATGAAAAGAATAAACTATCATTCGATCATGAATGTTTTAATGTAAATAATTTCAGCTGTGAGGAAAGACCACAAAGAACAAACCAGCAAAAAAAAGCATATAAAACTTAGGGAATAAATAGGCATGATAAAGTAGGAGAAGCAAAACAAAAATTGGTAGAACTGAGGATCAAATGGAAAAAATAAAGACAAAGCCATTTCCAAAATAAAGACAAAATTAGAAAGGGTACAAGGGGGACAGATACCAGAGAAAGTACAATAAGGGACATCAAGTATAGAAATGAAAAACCAGAACCCAAAACCCCACGAATTTTAAAAAGATGGAAGTTTTACAGAGAAACAATGGACACAAGGAAATACAGTATATACAGTATGTAGAGTCCCCAAAGAAGAAAAGCAAAAAATGAAAGAGAATAAATATTTTAAAATATAATTGGAAACATCCTTTTTAAAGTGCTGGAGGACCCATATTTAAATTTTCAATAAACAAACTATGCCACAGGTAATGAAATATATCCTAGTAAAATTATTACACTTTAAAAATGAACAAGGAGTCCTTCAGTTAGCTGACAAAATGATCGACATATGTAAGGGAAAGAAAATCAGGCATCTTCACAACACTCAATGCCAGAAGATAATGGAATAATATCTACAAAGTATTTCAGGAATGGAACTGTGAACCAGGAAATTTAGCATCAGTCCAGCTATCCTTCAAGGAGAAAGGCAGCAGACAAACAGTTTTAAACTTGCAAGAGTTCTGTGATTTTGGTTTGTATGAGCTCTTCCTGAGGAAATTACCAGAAGATGAACTGCAGCCACTAAGGGATGCCAGCAGAAGCTTTAGTAAATGGGCAGGGTGGACCACAAAAAAAGCTCAGATTGAAAACAAAACCAATATATAAAGAAAAATATATTTACATAAGATAATTTGATAGAAGTAGGGCTAATATGCTTCAAGTTCATATCAATAAATGCAAATAGATTCATGTGAAATAATTTAAAAATTTAAACTGGCTCACGAAGAAAAACTCAGCTCTGTGTTGTATTCAGAACCAAATAATTCAGGAAGTGAAAAATAAAGAACTAGATAAATGTACACCAGGTAAATTCAAGCAAAAAGAATGTAGAGGCTTCTATCTATCAGAAAAGGTATTATCACGCTCCAAAGTGTTTAAAAGACAAAGATTGTCTTTTTTTGTTAAGGGAAATAATTTACATTGATAATAAAATAATTATATGCGTCAAATAATATAGCTGAAAGTTTCATAAAGCAGACATTATAGCATATTAGGAGAAAGAAAACCCATGATATTTTCACAAAATGATTGTTATAAGTTCATAAAAAACACCTTAAAAATTCCCATAGTAGAAAGAATATAGCTAGCATTCTCTGATTACAATGAAATAAAAGCAGAGATCATTTAGAAAATAAGAAAACTGAAAGATACTTGTAACTTAAAGAAATCTAAGCCTTACAGTCATATAATTCAGGTCAAAATCCAGCATGGGTGTGGAAGGGAAGGAGCAGAAACTTGAGGCTTTCCCATGAAAATCAGAAAAAAAGACAGGTATGTTTGCTGTCACTGGGGGCTCTAAAGACTGGATTAAGGATGTCAGCCATTGAAATTAGATAACGGAAAACAGAATCATAAAAATTTGAAAGGAAAAGATAAAACTAATTCTTTTTGCAAATGAGTACATATTTAGATTATAAATTTAGAAAATTCTTTAAATAATTCATGAAAGTATTACAGACAATAAGAGGAGTTAGCAAAAGAGTAGGTTATGAAATCAACACGAAAAATGAATAGCCTTTGTACAAACAAAAAATAATTAAAAGCTATACAAGAAGTGAGAACCATTTTACAATAGAAATATATATATAGGTATAAACTAAAGAAATATCTGAAAATTACAAAAAATCCTTGAAAGACATAAAGATACACATGAAGAAGTGGGAAGACATGCTGCATATTTGAATAGTAGGAAAATGTCATAATCCAATATCAATCCTCTCTAACTTCTAAATGTAATGCAATTCCAATTCCAATAAAAATCTCATCAGGTATGTTTTGTTCCTGGAGCTACGCAAATTAATTGCAAAGTTCACTTTGAAGAACGAATAGGGAAGAATTGATAAGACAATAATGAAAAAAATAATAATGGGGCGTATCAACCTTTCCAGATATTAACACATCATAAAGATTATTTAAAAATACACTGTGCTATCAGGGTATGAGTAGACAGACCAAAAGAAAGAAAAAGTAAAAAATCTGGAAATCAGTCTAATTGCATATGAAATTTAATAACCAATGAAGACAGTGTTCATCAGGGCTCTCTAGAGAATCAGAACCAACAGGATAGATCTGTAAATATGAAATTTATAAAGGTGTTTCACACAACCATAGGAATGGAAAAGTCCAAAATCCACAGGGCAGGCTGTGGAGCTGGCAGCTCTGAGGGAGGGCCTGGAGGAACTCCACGGAGAGGCACCTGAGTGAAGAAGCAGTGAGAGTCCCTCTCCTCCTAGAAGGCCTCCAAGTGACTGGATATCTCATTGCGGGAGGCGCGCCTTAGCTGATCGCAGATGTAACCAGCCACAGATGCAATCAACCGACTGATGAGTTAATACACCAGCCTTCCGGTGTATCAATAAGCACGAAATATCCTTGCAACAACAGTCAGCCCAGTATTTGCCTGACCAGACAACTGGGCATCATCACTTGGCCAATTTGACACCAGAACCTGACCGCCACAGAAAGTATCTCAAATAATTGGAGGAAATGTAGACATTTCAGTAAGTGATAGACCTGTGGGAAAAGATAAAATTTGGATCTATTCCGTCCGCCAGCATGTCCGTATAGTCTTGGGTCCTCTTATGATGAGAATAGTTCTTATTCCAATCTTTCATGGACTTCATACACTCTGGGAAGTTTAGTTACTTTTATAATCAACGCGTGTGTGTGCCGGCACCTGCAAATGTGGTATTTTGGTATCGGTGATGTGTGTGCAGAAGTAGTGTTCAAGAACTAGTAATAGAAATCTGATGGTTAAATAAAGGTAAGAACTTATTTTTCTCTCTCAAATAATAAATCTGGAGGTAGGCAGCCCAGGGCAGGCAAAGCAGCCCCTTGAAGCCACAGGAACAAGGGTTCCTTCTATCTGCCCCTCCAGCCTTAATAGGGCTGCCTCGTGGTACGAGATGACTGCTCAATGTCCAGCTATCCCATCCCTCTCTTAGGGAGGACGAAAGAAGAAATTGAATGGAGCATGCCCCTTTTAAAATAAATTTCCCCAAACCTCACTCAATGGCTTTTATTTCATCTCATTGGTTACTCCCATGCACAAAGGGATATGCAATATATAGATTTTCAGTTGAGCACATTACTAACCCCAAAATATAGCCATTCTGTATGTGGGAGAAGAATATATTAGGTTGGAAACTAACAATTCTATTTCTGCATGCATATATGTACATACGCCTGTATATATGTGTGGGTGAAATGCTTTATACTCCTATGTCCCAGGTGCTGTTACAAGAATTTTATAAATATCAATTCATATTGTTTACATCACAATCCTGTGATATAGGTACTATTATAATTTACATTCTATATATCGAGAAACTGAGGTACAGGGAATTTAAGCGAATAGCTCAAGGTCACACCACTATTACCTGGCAGGGATCCAAACCCGAGCAGCCTGGTTCCAGGGTCTGGGCCCCTGTGCCGGTTTGAAGCTGTGATGTGCCCAGAAAAGCCATGTCCTTTAATCCTCATTCAGTATTGCTGGCTGGGAGCTTTTGGATAATTTCCATGGAGCAGTGACTCACCGAATTGTGGGTGTAACTTTTGATTAGATGGATTCCGTGGAGATGTGACTCACCCAGTTGTGGGTGTAACTTTCCATTAGATGGTTTCCATGGAGATGTGACTCACCCATTCAAGGTGGGGTTGCTCACTGGAGCCCTTTCAGAGGGAACCATTTTGGAAAAGGCTTTAGAGCTACGAGAACTACAAGAGCCCATGCAGCCTGAGACCTTTGGCACTGAAGACAGAGACCACCTCTGGGTATTCCTATGACACGAGAGCCAGGAGGGAAAGCAAGCGGACATCACCACATGTCTTTCCAGCAGACAGAGGTGCCCTGGATCCATCGGCCCTTCTTCAATCAAGTATCTTTCCCTGGGTGCCTTAGTTTGGACATTTTCATTTCCCCTTTTTAAAAAC
Source organism: Myrmecophaga tridactyla (assembly GCA_004026745.1). Taxonomy (NCBI): domain Eukaryota; kingdom Metazoa; phylum Chordata; class Mammalia; order Pilosa; family Myrmecophagidae; genus Myrmecophaga; species Myrmecophaga tridactyla. Next base: position 5,784 of record PVIY010020717.1, read on the forward strand.
CGTTGCATTTCTGGTATATTGCATTCTGGAAGCTTTAGCAAACTAAAACAGCCCCTAAACATTATTCTTTGATGCCTCCTTCACTTCTAGAGTGTGGCTTTTTTAAAAAGGTGGCCAGATTCCTGGGTATCTGGAAGCAGAAATGCAACTTCCCCAACCATGCTCCAGCACACGCGGGTGGAAGAATCACAAAGATGACTTTCAACATAAAAACTCATCCGTTTAGACCCATAATGGGTCAGAGGCCATGTGCTCTGGGGCGAACACAAGAGGTTGGGCAGGCGGGACAGCTGGGTTGGGGTTCACAGAAAGAAACTATGAAAGACAGATTCACCCTGGCGTGTGATGGGTGCGGGCGCTTTCCGGAGGCAGCAGACGCTCTGACTTGTTGATAAGGGAAAACAAAATGCGGCTTTGTATTCTTATTATAAAATATTCTAGTCCTGATACACTGTGTGTACACTGCATTGCTTTATGTCCTCAGACAGCCCAGATCAGAAGCAGCAGCAGGCCACGGTATGCAGCACTCCAGAGGGGATGGCGGTGACCTCAGCAAACAGATGCCTGGTCCCAGGCTCAGTCTGTCTGAGCAATGCCTCGTCTAGAACCCTGACCCCAGCAGAAGACAGCGGGGGGTTCCCAGGCCTCCGGGGAAGGGGGACGAAGAACCACACTGAAGGCGAGCCAGGAGGCAGTGAAGGTCAGGAGTGACCCTCTACATGTGTCCATTGTGTAAGGCTGCTGTCTGCCCCTCTCAGAGCCAAGGTACCCTGGGAGCCCAGCCCTGGGTCTCTCAGGAAATGACTGATACCCACGCACTCGGGCTCTCCTCATTTCCTTTGCTTGTCCATGTCCAGGTCTGTGATCAGGGTAAGTGGTCTTGGGAGGCCACGGTGCGCTCTGAGTAGGGCTGGAGGTGGAGCTGGTGGAGGAATGACTGGAAGGGGTGTCAGACAGCCACAAAAAGGGTCGTATTTAAAGAAGAAATATGCAAAGTGGGTTAGCTTTATTTGTTTCTAAGGGAAAACTTACCTTTCCATGTAGAAATGTAGAAATGCAATTTTTAAAATGACGTCTGTCAAAAGCCAGATCTGGGGCTGGCACTTTTATCATATGGATAAGAAAAGCTGCTTCTGAGTCGGTGCAACTCCTCCCCTGGGCTTGGCTTCCTGGAGCCTTAATGCTGAAGTGTCCATTACACCTGGGTGCTGGGCTCCCACTGGAGTCTGGAAAGTCTGGCATCACTCCCACTTCTAAATTCTTTGTGTAGACATTGAATCCACATGGGAGGTAGAATGGAGGACCATTTTCTTAGTGACTAGACACCATGAAACTTATTAAATTAGCAGGATGATTTCTTAAATCACTCCCCTAAGGTCAACACATTATTTTCATGTGGAGAGGTAAAAAGTTGTGTTGGAGTGACACTACTAAAAGTTCAATGCACATGAAAATGTTTTCTCTTAGCTCTACTTAAATTCTATCAGAATGTCCTGCCAGCAGGAGTGTCCTTCCAAGTATACCCAAAAGTGCAGCCCATGCCCTCAAAAATGTCCACCCTGCTGTCCAACTCCGTGTCCACTTCCAGTCTCTTCCAGCTGTGGCCCAGCTCCGGGGGCTGCTGTAGCTCTTGGTGTGGCAGCTGCTGCCTGAGCTACCCCAGTCCCATCTCTCCACTGGCACTGACAGCAGCACCACATCCGCGATTGCTCCGAGCGTGAGTCCTCTAGGGGCTGCTGCTGACGGGGCCATGAGGACCACAGAGGACAAACCTCAGAGAAAATGCATGTGCCGGGAGTCATGCCCGCCAATGCGTTTCCCCTTCCTGACTTCAGTCCCCTACCTCCTCGGGCCTCTGTGCTCTGTGTAGCTGGAAGTGTCAGTAGATTCCTAATCTGAAAAGTTTACTGTGGAATCAGATTTCCCCTTGTTCTTTTAATTCTATTCAACAATAAAACTCCAATTTTTATGATCAGAGTTGTTTTTCATTCCATTTTAGCTAAGCCCCTTCCTAGATTGGTGTGCTCAGACTCGAGGAACCTACTTCCAAAAAGATCTTTAAGTTAGGGGAACTTTTCCATTGTGATATGAGACAAATACAGAGTTAGTTGCTTCTTCAAGCCAAAGCTGCTTCATGTGATAGTAGCAGATGCATGATAAGGATTTATCATTCAAGGCAGGGGGTGGGGAGGACAGATGGTGGGTGGGTAGGCCCGGAAACGTAGGGGAAGAATGGAACTCTACAAGTCTCTTAGAAATGGCCTCCTGTTTCATGATCACCGCCTATTGATGGGCAACGCCCTGTGAGAATGTCACCTCAAGAGTGACACGCTTTCAGGACTGCACTATAGCTCTATGGGCAGCCCCAGGGGGTCCATTCTCTTGTGGGGGAGACAGATGCCTCCCTTATGTCGGGCCGCTCATGAGAGCCCTTCTTTGTTTCCCCATTCAAGTCCATCCACTGTAGAATCATGTCCCCCTCCTCGTCTCTTTTCCAAACTTTCTTCAGTTCTTTGGCAAATAAGGATGGGAGACTTTCAGTTTCAGATCTGACATACAAAGAGCTTGGAAGTCATCACTCCCCCACCCTTAAATGGGAAAAACCTGAAAAAATGGAAAATTATGACTTTTCTTGAACTTATCAGAGAAAGGAGGTCACAAGTAAAACTGCCACACCCAAATCTGGAGAGACAGGCACATCCAGACAGATAAAACAGCCAAGAGCTGCTGTGGTTTCTCTAGCCATGAAGTGGTAGAAAACTGAAACGGTCATTTTGTTGAATTTCTGCAAGCTGAGTGCCCTCAAATATGAGGGTGAGAAATTCTTGGGGCCTCAGTCTTAGGGTGGCTCCCACACTTTTGTGGGCTTTCCCTCTAGGGATCCCACTAAATTCTCAAGTAAGGACCCAAGAAAGATACTCCTGTGACTCTGGCAGGGAAAGGGGGAGAGCAAGCCTGTCAGAGAACCATATTTCACATCTGAAAAATGCCCAAAGCCTTCTTCATGACAAACGCCCACTCTCCAGGGGGAATGGTCACAGTGGATTTCTGAAACCTTATTCTAGTTGAGATAGTGGAATTCTTACCTCTTCCAGCCCCATCCAGACTTCCTGCTTCACCTAAATGAAACAGACAAAAACCATAGCCAACAGAGCAGAGTGCTTTGAGAGTAGATTGGGAACAGTATAGGGGGAAAGTGGACGTGGCTTTGCCACTAGAGACACTTGTTAGGAGACTTAGTTGGAAGGGTCTGTACACCCCTGCTCCCCACGTCTGACTACCACACAGGGTTCCAGGATAATAGCCGCATTAAAACTAAGTGGGTTGCAATATACTCTCCTTCTGAAGAGAAGCACATAAGGAAGCGGCAAAGTTAAGAGATAAAATAAAGATACTTCAGGAATTCCAAGCCTCAAGTAAGCATAGCTACAAAGAAACACCAAACATTAAACAAACATAAAGGCCCAATTACCTCAGTTCTTTGATCTGACACAACATGTACAACTTCAGAAAAAAAATTACATGTCAGGCCAAAATATAAAACAAAACACAACCTACAGTCTGAAGACGTAAAGCAGTCGCTGGCACCAAACTAGCATATGACACAGATGCTGGAGGCATCAGACAAGGAATTTAAAATAGCTAGGATTAATATGCAAAGGGCTCTAAAGGGAACAATGTACCCAACATAGAAACTCTCTGATGGAAACACTTTAAGAAAGAATGAAGGAAGTGTTAGAAATGAAAACGGTGATAGAGAATACCAACAAAAGGGAGATGGCAGGGAGCTGCGGGCCACACCCTCCTCTAAAAGCAGCTATGGGACAGGCAGGAACTCTCTGAAATATCAGCTCTTGGGGTGCGGAGGCCAGGGGACCATGGTACAGCAGCCGAGAAAGCAGGATGGGGAAACTGAGACACTGCAGCAAAGAAACTGTTAGTGAATCACACTGCCGTGGAGACCAGCACCCACCACCCACCCTCAAGGCAAGCAGTCTCTGTATGGTCTGTGGTGGCTGCTGGAGCTAGAGAGGGGAGTGGGGGCTTTCTCCCTGGGAACAGGGAGAGCAGACAAAGGCTGAGTGCGGCTGATGATCAGCAAGTTCAGAATGCTGGGTTCTGGCTCTGAATTGCAGTCTAGCCCATCCTGCCAGGGGTAGAGCCAGTGGAGATTGAAAAAACACGCTCTCTCCTAAGAGCTATGGGGAATATTTTGCCAAAAAGTGCCCTCTGTGGGGCAGGCCAGGAAAGCATAGCTTGGGGAACCAAAAAATAAAAAAAGAAATTAAAAAAAAAGAAAATGGGGGCTTTTTACATCTTTCCTGACCTTCTGTCCAATGACCTTTGGACTGGTCAGCATCCTCTTCCTGGACCCCAGCCCTGTATTGATCAGTTAAACAAGGAATATTCTAAGGATCTTGAATAAAGTTGAAACAAGAATCATAGAAGAGCCTTAACTCAAAGCCAATCAACAATAAAATCCTAGGTAAGCGAGAAAAACTGTCCATCATATAAATCAGCTGCCTAGATATTAGTGAAAATGCAGGTCATACTAAGAAACAGGAAGATATGGCCTAGTCAAATTAATAAATTAAAAAGTCAGAGGAGACAAAGATTTTGGAATAATTAATCAAGAATGTTCAAACAAATCTCCTAAAGCAATTTAAGGACATGAAGGAACATATGGCTAAAGAGATAAAATATATTAAGAAGATGCTGGGTGAGCATAAAGAAGAATTTGAAAGCATGCAAAGGAAAGTGACAGAATTTATGGGAATGAAAACCACAGAAGAAGAGATTAAAATGCAGTAGAGGCATAAAAAATACAGTAGAGGCATACAACAGCAGATTTGAGCTGGCAGTAGAAAGGATCAGTGATCTAGATACCAATCCATCTGAAACTGTACAGATGGAAGAACAGACAGAGAAAAGAATGGGGAAAAATGAATAATATCTCAGGGAATTGAATGACAGCATGAGGGGCACAAACATATGCATGATGGATGCCCCAGAAGAGAGGAGATGGGAAAAGGGGCAGAAAGAACATTTGAGGAAATAATTCAGAATGTTCAAATGCCAAACATAAAGAAAGAATTCTGAAAGCAGCAAGAGAAAAGTGATTCATCACATAAAAGGGATGTGCAATAAAACTAGGTGTCAATTTCACATCAGAAACCATAGAGAGGAGAAAGAAGTGGAATGATATATTTAAGATACTGAAAGAGAAAAACTGACAGTCAAGAATTCTTTATCTGAAAAAACTGTCCTTCAAAAATGGAGAGAGTTGAAAATATTCAGATAAACAGAAATTGACAGAGCTCACCAATAAGAGACCTGCCCTGAAAGAAATACTAAAGGGAGTTCTGCAGGCTGAAATGAAAAGACAGGAGAGAGAGGCTTGGGGGAGAATGTGGAAATGAAGCTTAACACCGAGGGTAACTAAAAGAGTAAAAAGAGACAGAAATAATGTATTATATATAAAAGCTAATGGATAAAGTGGTTGAAGTTAGTACTGCCTTTACAGTAATAGTGTTGAGTGTTAATGGCTTATCTCCTCAGTCAAAAGACAGGACTGGCAAATTGGATTAACAAAATGAGCTATTTATTGGCTGTCTACAGGAGACTCACCTTAGACCCAAAGGCACAAATACTCTGAAAGTGTAAGGTTGGAAAAAGATATTCCATGCCAACAATGACCAAAAAAGAGCTGAGTAACAATACTCATTTCAGATAAAATAGACTTTAAATGCAAAACAGTTATAGGAGTCAAAGAAGAACATTATATATTAATAAAAAAGACAAACCAAGAAAGAAGAAATAATCATAAATATTAATGTAATGAAACAGCGTGCTCCACAAACATTAGCAAAATGTGGCTACAAGAAGAAATGAAGTTGTGAGGCATGCAAGTGGATGAATGAAACTTAAGAGCTGTATGTTGAAGGAAATTTCAGGAACAAAAAGACAAATATTATCATGCCTCCATCATATGGGCTAACTGTAATATAAAAATTCAGTGAACTAAAGCCGAGAGCATGGGTTATCAGGTTGGGGCTTATTGTAAAGGGCCCTAGATCGTCAGCTCTCACAGCTGTCACATAAACTCAGGAGGTGTAACTGTTAATTCTAAATTCTGAGACACTGAGCTGTTTGTATATGACATGGTCTTTCTCAGAAACTTCAGGTATTTATGTGACACCTGAGACTCAGAGTTAGGACTGAAGCTATGAAAGTCAGAAGTACCCCATGTAGGAATCGTTTAAAAAGTTGAAAAGTGATCAGACATCGAGTAGAGACATGAATAAAGTTGATCTGGATAGGACTAAGGTATATCAGAAGACTGGGTAAAAGATGATATCATCCATATTTAAAAATTCAACTTCTGTGTGAGACGAAACGGAGAGATTTTTATTTGGTGCAAAATTTATATTTTGGGTAGTGCATTTCCTAATTTAACTTATATGGTCAGATTAGTTAACACCATTTAAGTACAGGGAATCTTGAATAGGGCATGAGATTTTGTTGGTTCGTCCAGGTTAGTGTGATGCTCCAATAAATCCCAGAGAGATTTGGACAGTGAATAAAGAAGTATTTCTTGGTGAATGGTGAGAAAGGGGGCAATATTCAACTTCCCCATTTGGAGAATTTCTGATATTCTAGCAAGCAGTGGAGATAACAAAATCAATAGGCTGAGCCCTTGATCTTGGGTTCCGCCTGTATGAAACTTATTCCTGCAAAAGACAGGCTAAGCCTACTTAAAATCAGGTGTGAGAGTCACCCCCAGAGAACCTCTTTTGTTGCTCAGATATGGCCTCTCTCTCTAAGCTGACTCGGCAGGTGAACTCACTGCCCTCCCCTCTATGTGGGACGTAACTCCGAGGGGTGTGAACTTCGCTGGCAATGTGGGACAGAAATCCAAGCATGGACATGGGACCTGGCATCAAGGGATTGATGGGGGAAGAGAGAGATGAGACAAAATAAAGTGTCAGTGGCTGAGAGATTTCAAAGAGTTGAGAGGTTATCCTGGAGGTTATTCTTATGCATTATATAGATATCCCTTTTCAGTTTATAGTGCATTGGAGTGGCTGGAGGGAAGTACCTGAAACTGCTGAGCTGTGTTCCAGTGGCCTTGATTCTTGAAGGTGATTGTATAATGATACAGCTTTTACATTGTGACTGTGTGATTGTGAAAACCTTGTGTCTGATGCTCCTTTTAACGAGGGTATGGACAGATGAGTATAAAATATGGATAGAAATAAACAAATAATAGGGGGAACAAAGGTTAAAATAAGTTGGGTAGATGGAAATACTGGTGGTCAATGAAAGGGAGGGATGAGGGATATGGTAGGTATGAAGTTTTCTTTTTTCTTTCTTTTTTGCTGGAGAGATGCAAATGCTCAAAAAATGATCACGATGATGAATTCACAAATATGTGATGATATTGTGAGCCACTGATTGTACACCAGGTATGGAATGTTTCTATGTTGATAATGTTTGTGTGTTTGTATGTTGTTTTATTAATAAAATATTTAAAAAAATAAAAAGAAGGAAGAATTAAAATCAAAGATACAATTAAACCCCTGCAGGAACAACCGAAAAACAACGAACTCATCTCAAAGCAAGCAAAAGGAAAGAAATAATTGAGATTAGAACAAAATGCATGAAGTTGAGAACAGAAAAAAAAGAGAATAAAAAAAAAACAATAGAGAGAATAAATAAAACCAAAGTCACTTCTTCGAGAAGGTGAATAAAGTTGACAAACTCTTGGGTAGACTGACAAAGAAAAAATAGAGAAGATGCAAATAAATAAAATCAGAATGGGGACCTCACTACTAATACCACAGAAATAAAAAGGATCAAAATATATACTATGAAGAACTCTATGCCAACAAATTAGAAAACTTAAGTGAAATAGATAAATTCCTAGAAAAACGTGAAAAATTATACTGACTACAGAAGAAATGGAAGACCTCAACAGACCAATTACAAGTAAAGAGATGAATCTGTCATTAAAAACCTCCCCAAAAAGAAAAATCCAAGACCAGCTAGCTTGACAGTGAATTCTACTAATTATTCCAAGAAGTATTAATACCAATCCTGCCTACAATTTTCCGAAGTATTGAAGAGGAGTGAACACTACCTAACTCATTCTATGAAGCCAACATTACCCTAACACCAAAAACAGATAATTAAAAAATTAGAAACTAATTTCTTTAATGAATATAGATGCAAAAATCCTTCACAAAATACTTGCAAATTGAATCCCACGTCACATCAAAAGAATTATATACCATGATCAAGTGGATTTTATCTCAGGCATGGAAGAGTGGCTCAACACAAGAAAGTCAGGTAATGTAATATACCACGTCAGTAAATCAAAGGGGAAAATACACATGATCATCTCGATTAATGCAGAAAAGGCATTTGATAAAATTCAGCATCCTTTCTTGAAAAAAAAATTCAAAAGATAAGAATAGAAAGAAGTTTCCTCAATATGATTAAGGGTATATGTGAAAAACCAACAGCTAACATGGTAATGATGAAAAACCGAAAGATGTCCCTCTAAAATATGAAACAAGACAAGGATGCCCACTGTCAGCACTGCTATTCAGCATTGAACTAGAAGTTCTAGCGAGAGCAGTTAAGCAAGAAAAAGAAGGAAAAGACATCCAAATTGGGAAGGAAAAAGTAAAACTTTCATTATTTGAAGATTATATGATCCTAGATGTAGGAATTCTGTAAGAATCTGCAGCTAAGCTACTAAAGCTAATAAATGAGTTCAGCAAAGTAGCAGGATACAAGATCAACATGCAAAAAACTGTACTGTTTATATACAGTAGGAACAAGCAATCTGAGGAGGAAAATAAGAAAAAATTCCATTTACAAGAGTAACTAAAAGAATCAAGCACCTAGGAATAAATTTAGCAAAAGTTGTAAAGGACCTGTATACAGAAAATTACAAAAGATTGTTTCAACAAATCAAAGGCCTAAATAAATGGAAGGGCATCATTTGAAAGTCTAAATAGTGTTAAGATGTCAATTGTACCCAAATTGATTTTCAGATTCAATGCAATCCCAATCAAAATTCCAACAGCCTACTCTGCAGAATTGGAAAAGCCAATTGTCAAATTTATTTGGTTCTGAATAGCCAAAAATACCTTGAAAAAGAAGAATGAAGTTGGAGGACTCACTTCCTGGCTTTATATAATATTACAATGCTACAGTGGTCAAAACAACATGGTATTGGCATAACAATAGATATATTGATCAATGGAATCAAGTTGATACTTCAAAAATAGGCTCAAATCTATAGCAAACTGATATTTGACAGGCTATCAAGTCCACTTAATTGAGACAGAATAGTCTTTTCAATAAATGATGCTGAGAGAACTGGATATCCATATATGAAAGAATGACAGAGGATCCCTTCCTCACACCTTATACAACAATTAACTCAAAATGGATCAGAGACCTATATATAAGAACCAGTGCCATAAAAGTCTTAGAGGAAAATGTAGGGAAGCATCTTCAAGACCTTACAGTAGGCAATATTTTTTTAGACTTTACACCCAAAGCACAATCAATGAAGGGGAAAATAAATGGGACTTCCGCAATATTAAAAACTTCTTTGCTTCAAAGGACTTTGTCAAGAAAGTGAAAAGGCAGCCTACATGGTGGGAGAGAACATTTAGAAACCATATATCCAATAAGGGTTTAATATTTAGAATATATAAAGAAATCCTGCTACTTGACAATAAAAAGACAATCCAATTATAAAATGGGCAAGAGACTTGAACATGTATTTTTCAAAGAGGGAATTCAAATGGCTTAAAGGCACATGGAAAACATGCTCAACATCATTAGCAATTAGGGAAATGCAAGTCAAAACTACAATGAAATGCCATTTCATACCTACTAGAATTACCACTACTGGTCAAAACCATAGTGATAGAAATGTCTTGATGTCTTGATGGGATTATCAACAGGCTGAATTTTAATAAGGACAAGGAAAGAATCAGCTTACTTGAGATGAATCAATAGGAAATTCCTAAATTGAAATGTAAATAGAAAAGGAGAGGAAAAAAAAAACATAGTAGAACATCCAAGTATGGTTGGAAAATATCAAAAGATGTAATATACAAATATACATGTTATTGTAACACTAGGTGGAGAAGATATATAGAGAAGAAGAAATATCAGAGGTAACAATGTCTGAAAACTTTCCAAAATTAATGACAGACATCAAGCGATAGATTCAGGAAGCTCAGAGAGCACCGGATGGGATAAATAAACAAAAACCTGCTATGCATATATTTAAACTGCAAAAACCAAACCAAAGTCAAAGAAAAAACTTTGAAAGAAGTAGAGGGAGGCAAAAATCCTACCTTGTCTATAGAGGCACAAGAATAAGAATTGCAATGGACTTGATGTCAGAAACTATACAGCAATAAGAGAGTGGAGTGATTTTTTTTTTAAGTATTGAAAGGTAAAAACAAAAACAAAAACCCACAACAACCTGGAATTCTATATCTAGCCAAATGTTTCTTTAAAAATGAAATTGGGGCCGTACGACAGTGGCTCAGTGGCAGAATTCTCACCTGCCGTGCCAGAGACCTGGCTTTGGTTTCTGATTCTTGCCCAAGCTGAAAAAAAAAATAGTGAAAGAGATGTAGAGACATTCTCAGATAAACAAAAATTGAGCAAATTCATCACCAGCAGACCTGATTTGGAAAAAATCTTAAAAAGTTCTTTAGCCTGAGGAAATGTATGTAATGGAGGAATTTGGATCTATATAAAGAAAGGAAGAATGTCAGAGAATAAAGGTAAAATAAAATCCTTAATTCTTCTTATCCTTATTTGATCTAATAGACAGTTGTCAGTTTAAAGCAATGGCAGTAATGATGTGTTGAGTGGTTATAGCATTTGGGTAAATAAAATGAGAAACATCAATATCCCAAGAGGTGTGTGTGTGAAGTAGGAGTTCTCTGTCATAAGGTACCTGAATCATCCATGAGCTGGTGCAGTGTCATTTGAAAGTGTGGCTACACGAGTGTGCACCCATGTGAAAATTCACTGGCGTGTACATTTAAAATTTTTGAACTTTATTTTTGTAAATTATGTCCTAATGGAAATTAAATAAGTATTTCCTAATGACATTAATATATATCATAACCACTGCATTATAAAATACTGTAGTATTATAATATCACTTAATTAAACTTTTGTTCTATCTTTAATTGTTTCTACGGTTTGTCTGTGTGTGTATTTATGATTACAAATAACACTAATTTCCATCCTCTACTGACTTAGAATTGACAAAAAATAAAAAACTTTTGTAACAATAATATATGAGAAGGTTGTTTTAATATAGCTAAACCAGAGATCGATGATATCCTTTAAAAAGAATCAATAATGGATACATAGTTATATTTCATTGTTTTTGGGTGCATTTCTTTATTTGTGAGAGTAAACATTTTCTCAAATATTTATTGTAACTTTGAATTATCTCTTTTGTGGATTTGCTTTTTACAACTATTGCCCATTTATCTTTAAGCTCTTAATATTTTTCTTACTGGTTTGCATAAGATTTTGAAAGGTATTAGCCCAAATAATTGAGTAATTTATGCTTCCAAAAATATTACACAATTTGTTTGATGTTTTGTTAATTATGTAGTCTTCCTTCCAAGAGAGTGGCATGTCTCTTCATAATTCAACTCTTTTATGGTCTTTTTTTGCATGGGCAGGCATCAGGAATCGAACCCGGGTCTCTAGCATGGCAGGTGAGAATTCTGCCACTGTGCCACCATTGCCGGCCCTTCTATGGTCATTTTGTAGTTTCATTCACACAGGACTTAAATAAATTTCATTAAGGTGGTTTCTAAATATTTTAGGTTCAGTGGCTCTTACGTAAAAGATAACTTCTGCTTATAATTTCAACACAGGTTTTACTTATATATAACTTCTAATCAATTCAGAAACTTTCTTACTAATCCTAAGCTTTCTTTTTATATTTTCCGTTTTTATATTTTGTTTATGATGCTTTCTTGTGAAAGCTTTAGCAAATGCCAAAGGTTTAAATTATATGTATGTGTATATGTGCATATAGTCAAACGTTTGTGCATATATGCATGTGTGTGAGAATGTGTCCGTGTGTTTCTCTCTATGATTGAGAGTGCGTTGGCATGAATCCTTGGTGAATTAGGAAAGGACTGCTACGTGCTCAGTTTTAAAAGCAGCACGCCTTCCTCAGTGCCTGGCATGCTAGTCTCCTGCAGGAAGACGGCACAGCAGCGTCTGCTGCTGATACCTGTTCACCTCCCATGCCCAGGGCCTGCCTTGCCTCCTCTAGGAAGCCTTAACAGATTTTTTATTACCTAGTGTGGGGCTCTTCTTGTCTGTCTAGAAGGGTCAGTAACTATTACCTCTGATTGCATATTATAATCAGCTAATGACCTTTAAAAAAAAATACCAGTGCCAGGGCCTCATTCCTAGAAATTCCAAATCAATGGATCTGGTGTGGGGCCCTCATTTCAGTCTTAAAGTCTGCTTCCTGAGAAGCAGTGCTATAGATTCTTGAATTTGGCTTCAGTCATGTGCTGTCCACTGGTGTCTCCTGTCCTGAGGCTCAGCATTACCATCTAACTTCTCAGATGTCTCTGCTTCTGTCTCCTTGAGGGAAACATCTAAGCCTTATTTGTCTGTATTTTTCACAGGATTATGAAAAGTTTTAGGACCCAGATGTGGTTTGAGGTTGTTATGATAACTGCTTCCTGTAATCCAGGACTTTATCTCTATTTCCACGGGATTCCCATCTGAGTATGTTTTTAAACAATATTTTTATTGAGCTATCTTCACACAGCATACAGTCCATTGAAAGCACAATAGTTGTGTATTCACTAACAAGATCATTTTTAGGACATTTGTTTCACTTCAGAAAAACAAAGAAAAAGACAAATGAAAATCTCTATAACTTTTGTACCCCTGGTCCCACCCTCTCCTTGAATGCTCGTTTTGTAATCTACCCCAATTTTTTCTCCTTATCCCCTCCCTATTTATTTATTTTTCCTCATCTGTCTATACCCTGTTTCATCTGAGTTTTGAGTGCCATTTTTTGGGACATTGTATTAGTAGAGAAAGAGAAGGGTAACAGGAGGACGTTCCTGAAGAGATGCTTGCCATAAAACACTTTTCCCATCCTCGCTTCCAACGCGTTCATTCTGAGCTGGTACCTGAAGACATTATCATGAAGGCAGTTAGCTCACACCTTGGAATTTAATCATCTTCCTCGTCATTGTTATAAAATTAACATTGTCATCATTAGACATCTATTTTCCGTATTAGATGTTTTTAGAAGTGTCCTGTGAGAAGGTAAAGAAATAGATCTATCTTATTAAAATATATGAAAAAATTGACTCCAAAAGGACCTTTCTGTAAGCGGAAACACCCAATGTTAAATTTTCACATCCTGGGTGTCTATTGTGTGTGAGTAGAAGGAAAGGATGGGAAGGATTCCCCTTGCATACTCATTTTCTTGAAGGTTAAGAAAACTCAGTTAAAAAAATGTTTAATATGGTGTGTGTTGAAAGGGCGGGTGGAGAGGGAGGTAGGAGAGAGAGACTTTTTATGAAGGTTACAAGATCGGTAGAACTATGGACAGGGCTACCAGGCCTCTGCTTGAGAACTTCATGGGACAGGGCAGAGTCTTAGCTCAACTGCCAGCAATGCTCCCTTAGGTAAGGCACGTGCTATTTTCACCTCTGTAGGCCAACCCAAGTAAAAGCACAAATCATCCAGCCTTTGAGATCCATTCTGAGGGGGTTCTTAGAGTAGCAGCCATGCAAAAGATTGTGGTGCGCTGAGTTTATAAACTGTGGTTTATATCCACAGAGAAGATGTAGACTTGATCTAGCTAAAAGCAAGGGCCATGCTTACCCTTAGGAGAGAGTGAGACCTGGAAGAGGTATGATGGTAAATGTTTAACGGAAGACTTCCAGGGGGAAAAGGACCTGCTTTATTTCCAGTTTCAGGGAGGACACTGAATGCAGAGTTGAGAAGAGAGGCACAATCCACTCTCCAGCTTTCTTGGGACATGCAGCGAACCTCTCAGGATTGCATCTGTTGGGAAGCAGAACCCCAGGGGTATTTAGGTTAGACTTGCCTAAAGCTGCTGGAACTCCAGTCAGGGGTAGGTCTGAACCTGCTGTGGCCAAAAGACTCTCTCAAGGATCAACAAACATCAGTTCAGGAGAGAGGATGGAAAGAAGGGCACCCACAGCTTCCCAAGAAAAATAATTGCAGTGACCACAGAACCTGGAATCCTTGGTCTAGAGGCCAAGATGTCCTGGGAACTCTTTGAGGCCACAGCTTAGGAAAACAGTGTGATTTATAGAATACCTCCTAAAGAACTGCAACCCCAAAGCACTGAGCCCACGAGGGGCAGCCTGGGAGTTCCCATATTCGGTTCAGGGCAGAAAGCATGAAGGGGCAGGGGAATCTCGGGAATGGCTCACACTTGCCTTTCTTGGGTAGTGGCTATGTTCTGCCCTTCCAGAAGCTTACTTGAAGTCCAGCCCTGGGATACAGGTAAGATGTGTTCCACTGCCAGCTGCTCAGAGGGTTTATCCCCAGGGACCACCCGTCTGTGGCTGTGTCTGAGACAAGGTGGGTGTTTTTATGGGAGTCCAGAGGAGGTGCAGTGAGCAGAGGGAGGTGGGCTGGAGAGCAATGCTGGGAGAGGGCAAGATGGAGCCTGGAGGAGGAAGAGAAAATGCTGCCCAAGGACAGGTATCCAGTAGTCTGCTCTGGACAAAGCAGGACCCAACCTGGGAAGGGCTGTCCTTGTGATCAGACAGGAGGGAGACAGCTGCTCTGGGGCTGCTGCAGCCCTGCCAGTGGCCTGTGCTGAGCCCTGTGCTGTGAGGGAAGCTGTCCCCTGACGGTGCAGGCCCCACACTTATGGTTTACATGTAGCAGGAGAGGACAGATCTCCAGGTTTCTGAACTCTTCCTCTAGATAGATTCACGTGGATAGATTCACCTAAGATATTTTTAAATGACATGAACCGTCCACTCCAGTATTTCAAAGACTTGATTTAGCAGTTCATCAGCCATTTATCAACCACCTCACAAGTGCCAAGCACAGTGGAATGCTTGGAAGAGACAAAAGCGAGGAAGGCACATTCTTTGCCCCAACCAGATTCATGCAGATACACACATTTCAGATATCCCTCCTCATCCCTTTGGGAAAGGATTTGAAAGTTGAAAATATTTAATGGCTCTGGATATTGAGTTTTGGATGTAAGTTTCTATTTTGTCATTCAGGTTGATTTAATGCCTAACAAGATGTCCTGCCAGCAAAGCCATCAGCAGTGCCAACCCTCTCCCACGTGTCGTCTTGCCCATGTCCTTCTTGCAGTGATCCCAGCTCTGGGGGCTCCTATGGCCTCAGCTCCAGGGAATGCTGTGGCGCCAGGTCTGAGGGCTGCAGTGGCCATAGCTCTGAGGGCTCCTGTGGCCCCAGCTCCAAGGGCTGCTGCAGCTCTGGGGGTGGGGGCTGCTGCCTGAGCCACCACAGGCATCAGTGCTCCGAAGGCTGTGGCAATGGCAGTGGTCAGCAGCCTGGGGCTCTGGATGCTGCTGACCTGGGCATAAGAGCACTGAGGAACAGCATGAGAGCCAAAGGACAAAGGACCTGTTCTAGCCTGGTGTTTTATTTCACTCAGCATAATATTTTCAGGGTTCATCCATGTTGCAACATGTATCAAAACTTCATTCCTTTTTACTTCTACCTCTCTCTCTGCTGATTTTAAGAGGATTAATATAAGAGAATAGTCCCAGCCATCTGGGAGCCAAGGGGAGAAAACGTTCTGATTTCTGTAGCTGTTTTCCTTCCTTCTGTTGCTCACAAGCAGGGGCCTGGTGAAATATGTGCTATTGAAATGCGCACATGTTTTTAAGAGGACTGCCTGCAGTGACACAGCGGCCAGGACGGGACTCTGAGGAAGCACTTCCCTTCCCCACCCCCACTCAGTGAGGGATGGGGCCCCTCCTGCCGGAGCGCTGCTGATGTAGGAGGAACTCTGGGTGTGACAGGCTCGACAGTGCAGCCCTCTGCTCCAGCAGGAGCTCAGAGGAACTCACCCCAGACTGCTGATGAGTTAGGTGGACATCAGTATGGACCCCTGGAGTCCTCTGAAAAGCTCCTGTTGAATGAAACAAACCTGCTATTATTGTTGTTCTTGCACTCACCACCATTTCAAATTATTCATTTATTCACTTTCATGTGTTAAATGCCTCTCACCTCCCCATTATTAATATATATGCTTCGTAACACCATTCAGCGTCCAGTTATGCAAACAGAGACCACACTGGACATCCAAAACAGACTTGGGTTTAGGGCAGGGAATTCATTATGAAGGTCTTGGAGGGGCTGGGGAAATAAAAGATGTGCTTCGAGTCCCCCAGAGATCTGGAGCACCAGGGAGAGGGGCAGTGCCCAAGCCCCCAGCCCCCATCTGCAGCCCTAGGACTTGCCAAACGGCTGTACTTTCTCCACAAGGGTAGTGGACACAAAACAATATGTTTGCTCCTCAGTCACAGCAAACCCTGAAGTGACAGCTCCCAGGATGTTATTTGGGTTCTGGTCCCTCAGTCTTCCCAGTGATGGCAAACAAAATAAATACGATAAAATGTATTATTCACCAAACACTACAGATATGTTTTGAAGGTGCCAAGTCCTATAATAAGCATTGTGGAGAGAAGAGTGAAGAAAAGAAATGGTGATTCCCACTCTAATAGAGTTTACATTTTGATGAGAGGAAATGGAAAATAGTTACATAAACAATACATATGTAAAATATATAATTCTTTAGATGTTTATAAACTCTATGGGGGAAAATAGAACTTGGAATTGGGATACGAGAGCCGGTAGGTGAAGATAATAATTTTCAGTAGTATCACCAGCAAACACCTTACTGAAGTCACATCTGAGCAAAGATTCGTAGGAGGAAAGCAAGTTCACCTTGTGGGTATCTGACGAAAGAGCATTTTGGGATAGAGAAAAAATCAGCAGTGTTCCTGAGTGTCGGATGGACTGCAAGTAGGCTGATGGGGTGGGAAGGAAAGAGAGGGGCGGGGTCAGGGAAGTCAGGGGTGGGGTTGAGTCTGTGTATCCTCTTAGAATTCACTGTAAGGACTTTGACCTTTCCCATGAAGAGGAAGAGAAGTCATTGGAAAGGTCTGAACTGAGGATGTCATGATCAACTAATGTCCCCATTTTACAGATGAGGAAACTGAGGCACAGAAGGTTTAGCAAATTACCTAAGATCACACAACTAAGAATTGGCAGAGCTATGACGAGAACCTGGTATCCTCTGCCCCAGAGAGAACATAAGTTTTAAGGAGTGCAGTTGACATAAAATGTAATGGGTTGTATGGAGGCCTTGGAGAGGTTGGGATAAAAAGCAGAACATGCTGCTTCCACTGGAAGCATGGATTCGGTGGCTGGGAGAGGTCTGAGAGGGGTTATGAACCAGCAGATTCTATCTGCAGGAATATATTAGGAAAGCATGGAAATGTTCACCCTTCTTGAAATGCACAGATGAAGGAGTTTTCATTGAAGTTGTCGAGAAGTGTTATAAGGCCCAAATACAATTAAATGGGTCTACAAAGAGGTAAGTAAACTTGAGGCACTAGTTACATTGTGTGGGTGTTATAAGAGAATAAATGAATTAGGAAAGGGTTGACAGAAGTTCAAGGAAACCAGACCCCTTGTGTCATGCTGGAAGAAAGAGGAATATTTGGGCACTGATATTCTCTGGCATCTGAGACCAAGGGGGCCCTTGTGCTATCTTGCCCTGTGTCCCTGGAACAGACACTGCCCAAGGGATGCTGAGCCAAGATGGGCTGCTCTTCTCATGCTTTGATGATCCAAGTGTGTGCAGACAGTGGGAGTCTGGTGTCCCCTCACCTAGTGAAAACACTCTACCCCATAGAGGATGTCCTGGAAGGGACCTTAGTTGGCTCCTCTTGTAGCCTTGGCAGGGTTGGGTGGAGTGGATGGTGGGGAGGAGCTCAGGTGAGGGTGTTCTAATGGCCTCATTAGAACAGGAGGCCACATGTTCTAATGGAATGTACCTGGATGGGATTCAGAGGTCGTTAACTAGAGTCTGCTCCTATCTGACTCTGTGGCCTTGAGCAAGTTTCTTTCTTTCTCTGTGGGCCTCAGTTATGGCAAAAGGGCTGGGATCCTTTGATTGTGAAGGTCCTCTCCAGCCCTCCATTCTCTGGTTCTAATGTAATCTCGATTGTCTCTGGAATAATGGTGCAGGGGATCCCTGGCACAAGACTCAGAGAAGAGTCTAGAACAGTGACACATACAGATGTGGGATCTAAGGAGGGGCCATTGTGCTCTCTTCTGGCCTCAGACATGGAATTGAGAATTCTCATTCAAGGCCAAGGTTCTCGTGCCCTCCCTCAGCTTGGTATATGGTTCTCACTTCCTCCCACTTCTTTTCTACAGAGAAGGAAGGATCCAGATTTTGCCCTCAGGCTGTTCCCAGTCCCTGATCAGGATGAGGGGAGACCCAACCCTGTCCTCAGAGCAGCTTGTCTCCTTGGGCATCTTCCACCCTAACTCCTGGTCATAATGTGGATACCACTGAGTTGAAGCCTTGGTCTGGTTCACACATTTAGGCGCACAGCTTCAAACATGTGCTTAACATCAGGATTCATAGATGCTCATGCTATAAGGGACCTTAGAGAACATATAATATGGAGTTGCTGACTATGAGACATTAAACCCCAAAAGGAGGCAATCAGGGAGACGTTGGTGGCCTTTTAAAGACTAGTACATCTTTCTGAGGAGCACAGACCATTAGATGGAGGGCACAGAAATTCACCTGCCTCATGGGAGGGGCTGGACCTCATGACCTCTTTTAGTCCCCTCTACCTTGCAGATGTCATGATTCTGAATCTGTGATTCTGTTATTCTGTGAGTTCATGATTTCCTTGTACTACCCTGTGAGTCTACTGGACTACTATTGCATGAGTCCACACATCTCTGATTCTCTGAGCTGTGTCTACAGGGAAGGGCAGGAGGGATGCTCTGGGGCCTGGTGGAGATAACCCCTGCGACTCATCAGGCCCTTGCACAAGTCTCTGAATTCTCCATGCCTGGTCTTCCAAGCCAATTAGATGGGTGTGGTGCACGCCTTCTACCTGTTTTGATGGCACATGGAAGCTCTATATCTCACCAGGAATAATAGTGCTGCCCACAGATGCTAAAACCATTAGGGAGAGCCCGCCTCCATGATGTGGGAAGTAAGACAATCAGAGCTCATTGATAGCGTGAGGCACGCAGATTGGCTAAGAGCTGGACAGATACTCACCACATGGAGGTTTGAGGCACTCCTCTAGTTGGTGTAAAGCCTCCCCACTCATCCCAATCAGCCACTCGTTTGTTAGTCAGTATCCCCAGGTTAAATGCTGGAGCCAGATGGATGCAGTGAATGTGTTCACAGCTTCAATCTCCTGGGAATTACAGTCTAAAGGGAGCAACTCCATGGACAGCTGTAGTGTGGGAGGATACATTTCCTTTGTAGAAGAAGCCCCTGTGTTCTAGAATAGCACAGCCAAAAGAGGCCTCAACCAACCTCTTTACTTTAGGGTGGAAGAAGGAAAGGCCTGGGAAAGTACAACCCAGAAGAATCACATGGTGGGACAGTGGCAAAAACTGGCAAGGGTTCAGGTCTCCCAATTTGTGCCCTGAGCTGTCTCTCTCCTGTTTGTTGACAGACCCTAAAATGATTGGCCTTCTAGGGTATTTTCTTCCCTGCAAAATGGTGCTCTCCCATCCTATATATAAGATAGAAAAATTCTTAATGGCTGCTTGTTTGTTGGCCAGCTGGAAGTTATAGCTATTAAAAGATTATGGATTTTTAACGCCAGAAAAAGTATGTTGAGATGAAAAAGCAATAAGATTAGAAGTCTCATACCTGGGTTCAAATTCTAGCTCTACCACTTCTAGCTATGTGAACTAGACAAGTTAATTTTTCTCTGAAACATTATTGTGAGGATCAAAGTTGATGACCTATTCGTGTGAAGTTTCTGGCTCCAATAAAGGATTGCTATTTTTCCCTGTCAGTCACAAAGCATCAGAGCTGGTTGTCATCTGAGGTGGGATACTTGGAAGAGCAGGAAATTCAGTGGCCTGGAGTCATACCTCTTTCCACGTTACTCATGTCCTTGGGGAGAGGGACTGGTGACTGTCAGAGGAAGCTATGGCTTGATCCAAGCCCACTAGAGGAAGACATGATAGGAGTAAGCAGGATACTGCTTACGAATTCTTCAGGGACAGATCTTGCAGTATCTGGCTTGGAGAATAATAATGAGTGAAGGGAGGTTGAATTAGTGAGTGTTGCCTTCTCTTTGTTTAGGTAATTTGGAGAGCCCTGGCTTTTAAGGATCTTGGGTAATTTGCAGCTCCATTATGGACAAATTCAGGATGCTTTATTTGAGAGGCCTCAGGGGCCATGGAGGGGCCTGGAATGGCTGATCTGAGGAGACGACTGCTTGGAATCAGTGCTAGGCTTAGACTGTTGGCAACCTTCTCTATCGGGCAACTCAACACTCCAGCATGGCTCATTAGAAAGTGGGCTCTGGAACTGGACAAGCTCGGATTCAAATGATACCCTGATACCCACCAACGGATGACTTTGCTGAGACAGCTAGGACTCTGGGTTTCTGTTTCCTCCCCTACAAAAATGAGCCAAATAGAGCCTACATCACATCATTACTGTGAAGATTAAAATAAATTAACACAGGTAAAAAGACAATGACAATATTCAGCACATAGAAAGTTCTCAGTAGACATTCCAGTTTCTCTTCCTCCGTCTACTGCATTGGAGAAAGGGAAAGAGACAGGGATTCAAGGACAATGCTGCATCCAGAAATAAAGGCACTGTTTTGTAGTGGTGATGATCATGAGTTATGAAAGCAGACTGCCTGGGTTTTAATTCTGGCTGTTCTACTTACTTTCTTTGTGTCAATGGGTAATTTCATTAATCTTTTGGACCATCAGTTGTATCCATCTGTAAAATGGGAATTATAATGGTACATATCTGATGAACTGCTTGGCATACAACAAGGGCCCAATTAAATGTTGGATTATTATTGTTGTTACTACAGATTCTAGCTCAGTTGGCTAGAGTTCGCCCTATGCTAAGTTCTTGGGAGTCTAAGACTGGTAAGTGTAGTAAGGATGCAGGAGGTGAGAAGGTCTGAGGCAGATGAGGAGAGACAGCACATAGATCCTGGCATCTGGGCTCACCAAGTACCCAACACCAAGCTTCTCACATGAATTCAGTATAACCTGCTGGTCCATGGAACCAACAATTTCTTGGGAGCCTTGTTGCCGTATTGGGCCAGAGATCAGTAGGCCAAGCTCTGTTCCTCAGCAGCACATCAGTGGGAGCCAACACAGGTGCCCTCAGAAAGAACACCAGTTTAGGCTGGAAGAAGCAATGTAGCTGTTGGCACAGTGTCTGAAAAGAGGAGAATCTAGCTCATCTTGGACAAGTCCTTGAAGGTCCAAGTGTCCTAGAAACCTCTCATTAGGGACCAGATGTATAAGCATCGGCCTTAATTTCAAGGAAAAGACATCTGACTTGTTTCATGAGGAAGACAACAGGAATCATTTATCTCATGTTTGGGAAAACTCAGTGCCAAGCAGAGACATGCCCTGTCTCTGACTGAAGAGGCAGGCATATAGGGGAGGAATCTCGTCAATGCAATGCCAGCGTCTGCCCTCGTGATCTCTGGTGCTTCATTCAAATGCCATTAAATTGCCTCATTCCTGCCCTATAAAAGGTGTCCGCGACTGCCAGTTGCTCAGATCTCTGGCTTTTTCCAGTCTTGCTCCTATCAGCAAAGAGGGTAAGTCTCTCTGCCTGGGATAAGATGTGGTGAGAAACAGAGGCCTGGTGAAGTTGGGGAGGGGACGTGAGCTGATGGCAATAGCTAGAAGAAAGCACAGAGCTGGAAGGTGAGAAGAGATAAAGAGGTTCAAAGTGAGCCATCAGCTGTGTGTATGAAGGGGTTTTCAGAGAATCGGGTCTCCCTCTTCTCTCTCTGAGTGTGTTTGTGCAGTCCTCTCATGGATTCATGTGCTAATGAGATGGAGTGATGGTTCAGATGCCACAAAACCCAAATGGTGAAAACCTATGTAAATTTGACTCGATTATTTGTTCCTTCTCGGGCTCCATGTGAGTGGGATTTTGGATGGAGGTTCTATCGACATCAGTTTGCCTTCCCCGGGTACTCCTTGGCTGGGCAAAAGGAAGGAGAAAAGCTACCCTTGAGAGAATTTGTGGCAAGGGGAGGTCAGCTGGGGGACAACAATCTCCCATGGACAACTGACAATGTAAACATTGGAAGGAAGAAGAGAGGAGGCCCAGAGAGTTGGAGAGAAATAGGCATCACTCCTTCAAGCTCTTCCTTTTCCACTGTGGAAGCTGAGACCTGGAGGTAGACTGTCTGGCTCTGAGTTCATCCTAATTGCCAGGTGTACAACCTCTAGCTGCCTATATCCAAAGGGGATGCTTCGGCTACCTTGGAAACCTTCCTTGTTTCACAGTTCTAATGACATTTTGTCTTTTCAGATTTTGCAAAACCACAGGACGATGTGTGACCAGCAGAAGCAGCAGCAGTTCCCCCCATCTTGTGTGAAAGGTTCGGGAATAGTGCAAAGTACCAAAAGCTCCTCTGTGAAAGGTCCAGCTCCATGTCAGACAAAAACTGTTTGTGTGACCGGCCCGGCTTCATACCCAACTCAAACTTGCGTGAAATGTCCAGCTCCGTGTCAAACGACCTATGTGAAATGCCCAGCTCCGTGCCAGACGACCTATGTGAAATGCCCAGCTCCGTGCCAGACGACCTATGTGAAATGCCCAGCTCCATGCCAGACAACCTATGTGAAATGCCCAGCTCCGTGCCAGACTCAAACCTATGTGAAGTGCCCAGCTCCGTGCCAGACGACCTATGTGAAATGCCCAGCTCCGTGCCAGACTCAAACTTACATGCAGTGTCCAGCTCCATGCCAGACGACCTATGTCAAACGTCCAGCTCCGTGCCAGACGACCTATGTCCAACGTCCAGCTCCATGCCAGACTCAAACCTATGTGAAGTGCCCAGCTCCGTGCCAGACTCAGACGTATTATGTGCAGTACCCTTCTCCTCGCCCGACTCAGACCTACTATGTGCAGAGCTCCGCACCCCAGAATTGTGTGCCTGACCCATGCTCTGCTCCCTGTTCCACCAGCTACTGCTGCCTGGCTCCCCGTACCTTTGGGGTGAGCCCCCTGAGACGCTGGATCCAGAGGCCCCAGGACTGCAACACGGGATCATCTGGATGCTGCGAGGATTCCGGGTGCTGCAGCTCCGGGTGCTGTGACTCTGGCTGCTGCAGCTCCGGGTGCTGTGAGGATTCCGGGTGCTGCTGTTTGGGAATTATCCCCATGAGGTCCCGAGGTCCTGCATGCTGTGACTGCTGCTGTTAGACACAGGACAGCCCCGCTCCAGAATCCACGGCTGACTACCCAACCCTGTGCTTCCCAGCTATCTTTCCGGAACCCTCGCTAGTGCCTGAACCCCATCCCTGCCATTCCCAGTAGAACCTCACTGCTTCACTGCTGAACTTTGCTTCTTCATCATGGCAGCCTGCCAGAGTCAGCGCAATCCCTAAACTTTGGCAAGAATAAAGCTCTGAATGCAAGTCATATTGGCTCCTGTATGTTTCTTTGGTCTATATTTATACTTTATCAGATATTCTTCTGCCTCCTTCTCTTACTTGTTTCTCAGCCAGACAGAAGGTCTGAGTAGATATGAGCAGGCAGGCCTAACTCAGGAAAGGGCTGCAGTGGGCATCTGTGGTAGACTGCTGTGAATTAGCGTCTTTAGGTAACGTAGCAAGAGCTGAGGTCTTGTGGTTGAGGGCTACCTTTCCCCCACAGGCTCAGAGTTCACCTCCTGGGCCCTGGAGGGACCGTGAAGTCGGCTCTGCTCAGGAGCATCCCTGGACGGCACCCTTGCTGCTATGAGTGGCTTGTATTCATGCTGGACTTTATGGCTTATCATTGGATGTGTTTTCCTTCCTGAGGCTACAGAGTAAAAGGCCTGACAAAAGGGGCGAGAGTACACCTGACGTGGGTAGAAATTTGCCCTATTGGCCTTGGAGAGGCAGCATGGAACTGGCGAGAGATCTCCAAGAAGACAAATCTCACGGGAGAAGCACCTGGGTCCCAAAGACAGACACCCTCTCTCATTAGCTCTTCCCTCTCCATTGTTTTACTAACTCCGGAGGGTTTAGGTTGGATCTTTATAATTAGAGGCAGTAAATGCACACAAAAAATATAGGTAAAAGGATAACTATTGGTTACAACAACCTCATAAGACCTGAAATCTAGGAGGTATACAGAATGTTTGATGAATGTATGAATGAATGCATTGTGAATGAATGAGCAAGAGCAGGGCATATTGCATTTATCTCTAAGCAATTTTTTGTCGCTTCCCCCTGGCATGTTAGCAGAGTCATTTTGCCTATTGTACTGCCTTTGAGCATCTAAAATACCTGTGGATCCACAAACCATACTCCATTCTTCCACCCAACCCTGGAAAGCTGCAGCCCAGGCACTGGACACCCATTCAGAGCTGTAAATCAGCCCTGCCCAGGACTGTTTTCCTCTTGTACCACCAAGTGGCACCTGCATTTTAAGAGGCCAGAGTGCTGTTCATTCTACAATTGACATGGGCATGTAGTGCTCTTTAATATTTATTATTTAATATTAAGTATCACAAGTTCTGTAACATTTTTAATACTTCAGAAGTTTCTAATAAAAATGAAAAGTTCTCCTTCAATTTTCACTTCCATCCCCTCTGTCCAGGTGTTGGGTATACAGAAACCACACGGAACTAGAGAATTCCTCAAGTCCCTGGGGATGCTGGCCATGCAGAGACTGGCATCCAAACAGCCACACTTGGCAGAAGCATATAAAAAAATATTATAGAGCATCCATTCCATAACCCACAACACACTTCTCAGAATCCCATTTCCTTTCCTGCTCAGTCCCCTCACATCCCACAGTTGCTCAGGATCCTCTCACTAAACTCCCTCGAACGCTCTCTGACATTCAGAACTTGTGAATTCTTTTATCCCGTCTCCACTTTCTTCCCTACAACAACCCAGGCTCCGGTTCTTGTTCTGCAGATGGATTGAGTTTCTCTGGTGCTTTTTTATCGTAATTAATAGACTCTATTTTGTAGAGAAGGTTTAGGTTTATAGAAAAATTGAAAAGAAAGTACAGAGAGTTACCACATACACCCTTTCCAGCCCCCACGCAGTTTCCCCTGTTATTGACAGCGTGTGTGAGGGCGGTGCAGCTGCTACAACTGATAGCCCAAGACTGAGGCGTCATCATCCACGAGAGTCCACAGTTCACATTAGGGCCCGCTGTGCCGTGCTCTGTAGTTACCGCCGTGTCATGGCACATAGCAGTGGCTTCACTGCCTGGAAAGCACCCTGTGCTCCACCTCTCC
Source organism: Myrmecophaga tridactyla (assembly GCA_004026745.1). Classification (NCBI taxonomy): domain Eukaryota; kingdom Metazoa; phylum Chordata; class Mammalia; order Pilosa; family Myrmecophagidae; genus Myrmecophaga; species Myrmecophaga tridactyla. Next base: position 31,373 of record PVIY010020717.1, read on the forward strand.
ACCTCCCCCCACACCCCTGGGAACCGCTGATCCGTCTACCGTCTCTATAGTTTTGACTTTTCCAGCATGTCATATGGTTGGACTCATACAGTGTGTAGACTTTCCAGGCCGGCTTTAGCAATATGCATTTAAGATTCTTCCATCCATATCTTTTCCATGGCTCGAGAGCTCATTTCTTTCTTTCTCGGAATGATCCTCCATTGTGTGACAGGCCACGGTTTGTTTATCCATTAACTGGTTGAAGGACATCTTGACTGATTCCTTCTTTTAGCGACGATGAATAAAGCTGCTCTAAACTTTCCTGGGCAGGCTTTGGTGTGGGCGTAAGTTTTCAGTTCATCAGGGTAAATGCTTAGGAGCATGATCATCTGGTCGCATGGTGAGCCTAAGTCTAGCTTTGTAGACACTGCCAGGTTCCCTTTTTCCCCTCTCTCTCTCTCTGTACTTCACCCAATCCTGGAAGTCTTAGCCCCAGCAGACTTGATCCTGGGCCAAAACTTCTCTTTCTTTCCAGCTGCTCTTAATTCTCTCTCTCTCTCGCCAATTTTACTTCTTCTGTATGGGATGGGGAGGAAGAAATAATAAGGCTTAGAAGTCAAAAGCATAGTTTTCTTTAGGAGGCAGAATAAGTGGGAGGAAAAGCAGGGATCAAATGCTCACATGGTCATAAATCTCAAGCAATTACATATTTGGTCGATTTTTCTCCTTTTTGTTATAATAGTAAAACAATATATATGACTAGTTTTTTTCGTTTAATAAGTGAATATTGAACATAAATTTGGTTAGTTCATATAACTGTATCTTTTATTTTTGTGGTTTTGTTTTCTAACATTTTACTAGTGTAGCTAGTATATGATTTATTTATGTGTTTATCTAACTCTTCGCTTATTGCCTTTTTTGATGTGCATTTTTATCTCTCTTTCTTGTTATTATGTAAGCCGCCATTAAACTTTTTAAACTTTTAAAAGTTTCACATTAAAATATAAAACACAGACAAGTGCACAGCTCATACGTGCGTTACTCAGCGAATGCACCTGTGTAGCTACTTCTACACTACAGAGTTAATGCCATTTTGCAAACAAAACAAAACAAAGTCCCTGATATCCATGACATAAGGGGTTGAGTATACAGAAATAGCATTCCACACCCCTCAGCCTCTGGAAGGGCCTCTGCATACTCGTGGGTGTGTAGAAAAAGACAGACGCCACAGCGGACTGGACCTGGGTTTCCAAAGCCCTGAGCGTGGGACCCAGCAGCACCTCCCAGGACCCTTCCCACACTGGGGTGGGGACCCCCCCCCTCTTATTTAGGCTTCCAAGCAGCATGACAGATGCACCTACGACTGGGGCTGTGAAGGGTGGATTTGCCTGTAGTGTGCAAATTTTACCTGGTCATGGAGATTGGAAAAGATTTCTCCAAGAAAGCGCAGTGTGAGCCCGAGGTTGAATAGTAGACAGCTTGGACCGTACTATTCGCGCAGCTGCTTCCAGGGCCATTGTGAGATGGTCTCTGCTGCCAGCGTAGGCATCTGTGCACCGAATGATGCTCACGCTCTTAGACTTCTAGCTCTGATAGATTAGAAATGGGGCTTTCAAAACATTGTTTCAAAACATTTTTAGGCTATGATATTCTCGAACTTGGGGTTTGCCCCTCTGAAACTTATTCCTGCAAAGAATAGGCTAAGCCCAGTGATAATTAGGCCTGAGAGTCATCCCCAGAAAATCTCTTTTGCTGCTCAGATGTGGCTTCTTTCTCTCTAAGCCGACTCGGCAAGCAAACATACCATCCTCCCTGCCTCTAGGCGGGACGTGACTCCCAGGGGTGTAAACCTCCCGGGCAACATGGGATAGAAATCCTGGGATAAGCTGAGACTCAGAATCAAGAAACTGAGAAAAGCTTCTTGACCAAAAGGGAAAGAGAAATGAGATAAAATAAAGTGCCAGTGGTTGAGAAGTTATCCTGGAGGTTATTCTAACACATTATATAGATATCCCTTTTTTAGTTTAAGGTGTATTGGAGAGGCTGGAGGGAAGTACCTGAAACTGTAGAGCTGTGTTCCAGTAGCCTTGATTCTTGAAGATGAGTGTATAATGATGTAGGTTTCGCAATGTGACTGTGTGATTGTGAAAACCTTGTGTCTAATGCTCCTTTTGTCTAGGGTATGGACAGATGAGTAAAAAGTGTGGATAAAAAATAAATATATAAGAGGGGAAACAAAGGTTAAAATAAAATGAGTAAATTGAAATACTGGTGGTCAATGAAAGGAAGGAGTAAGAGGTATGGCATGTATGAATTTTTTCTTTTTTCTTTTTTATTTCTTTTGCTGCAGAGATAACAAATGTTCAAAACAAATGATCATGGTGATGAACACACAACTACGTGATGATATTGTGAGACGCTGATCGTACACCATGTATAGAATATTTGTATGTCTGTTTGTTGTACAAAATAAAAATATCAAAAAAAACATTTTTAGACTAATCAAATGTTCTACCATATCCTGTTTGCATAACTTAAAAAATGTTGATGCACTGTTTCTTATATAAAATAGCCCAGATTCGCTGACTCTTGGTCCCTCTATGATATTTATGGAAGACTTACTATGAACTATTTAGAGAGAATGGCAAATTGAGAACATGGAATTAAGCCCCTGAAAAGCTGGGAAGAATTTCCTTGGACAGGCTGAGGTGCTGTTACCTTGGGATATAAATGAGTCTGCTTCCCCACAGATTTTCTGGAATAGAAAAATCTGCTGATTAGAATTCTCACCCCCCTTCCATGGCAGGTAGTTTTTATGATGTTTACTCTTTCAGGAAAATGCCTCTATCAAAATTACTGACAAGTAAGGCTAAACCATACAAATAGACTTCATGACATGTGTAAAAATTAATTATCAGGAATAGAATCATATACATCTAAATGCTATGTATGAATGTACACTCAATATGATTAAATACATGTAAGAAAATGACTCAAACCTATTTATGTTTGACATGAAATGGGATGGAAGAGGGAACTGCCTTTTATCTATTGAGCATCTACTACATGCCAGGCACTGGGCTGGTCACTTTACAGGTGATGCGTTTCTTATCTGAGCAAGGATACGACTGAGCTGAGCTGCCTGGCTGCTGCAGAGGGAGTTACAGGCAGTGTGCTGGTGAAAACTGGACTTGTGAGTCAGACATGTCCATTTACTAGAGCTAAGACTTCAGCCAAATTGCGTGATCCCTCCCTCAGAGGACTGTTGGCTCATGAAACTTCCCAAAACAGAGCTTAACACATACTAGACACGCAGTGTTAAGCCATTTCCCTGTCCCTGGTTGGAGGGGCTGTGGCAGTGGGTATGGAAGGCAACTTAGAGAGTAGGAGGGTGATAATTGTAGCAGATGAAAAGTATTAAGGGATTCCCATGGTTTGAAATTATATATTTCCATAAGAAAACACAATGAGAGGAGTTTTTCATTTTTGGGAAGTATAGAACCTGACTGTTGGAGGTGCAGCTTCTCTCCCAGTTACTCCCACGTTTGTTCTTATACCATTTATAACACTGGACAAGCCTCTTCATCACTTTGGCCTTCCTCTTCTGTAAAATGAAGAAAGGAGGTGAGACAATCACTACGGGTGTTTTCTAACTCTATCATTTTATATTTCCAATCCTCTGAATTTTCCTAAAAATTCAGAGAGATTGTCTATCCGAGAAAGTGGAAATGGCATTGTCGGTTGATGGATAATCAGCTGCGTCCCTTAAAGAGTCTTAAGGAGTGGGGCACCCTGATAAAGTCTCCTCCAGATCAGTGCTTGACATGAGGAGGGAACCCAGACCAGCTTCTCAGAAGGTTAGCTGAGGAACATGTCATAATCAGACGTCATTCCTTGTCATTGGTGTAAGCATCTCCACCCAGTGGCTAGGTTGCTACTGCCCCAATTAGCACGTCTGCCGTGTGAGATGGGTGGGTGTTGAGGTGGGCTGGGCCGTGGCGGGAAGGGAGAGGAGGTGGCAGAGTCCATGCAGCACACTGTGCTCTCAGAGGTCCGTGTGGCCAGCTCACATGGGGCACCGCTCGGACATTAAGTTCACCTCAGTCTATTAGACTGGTAATAGCTGGGGACAGAGCCTCGCACAGGCTGGCATTCAATGCATTCTTCTTACATAAGGAAAGGAATCTATCCTATTCATGTGTCTATCCTCTGGGAATTTCCTGTATTATCTGAACCCAGTCTGATTAGCCAGGAAATCTCAGGTGAGGTTCATGGCCTTAGCTTCTACGGGCTTCTCAGACAGAATAACCTGAGTCCAGTGGCCTGTCAGAGCCCTCAGCTCTCCACCTGCCCACTTCCGGCCACCCTAAATCAGACAGTGCCCTGCTCCCCTCCTCACCTCACCTGCTTTATTTTTCTTCCTAGGACTTTTTAGTCACTAATACTACATTACACATTTACTTGTATATCGTTTTGTCTTCCTTATTAGGATGGAGGTGCCCTGAAAGCAGGGACCTTGCTTATCTCATTCACCGCAAGTACCGAATCCATATTTACTAGAACGTTGATCTCATTTAATCTGCACTGTAACTAAGAGACCGGTACAAGTTTTATCCTCATTTTGTAGCTCAGGATAGCGTGCCTTCCCAAGGTTGAATAGCTTGCCCAAAGGCACGCCAAAGGCTTGCCCAAAGGCTTTGATTTGAGCATACCTCACTTCAGTGCCTTAAGTCTTAAACCATATGGGATTTTCCCCTCTACTCTAGAATTTGAATTCTCATACGGGGAGCCTTCATTTCCTCATGACATTTGAAAATGTGATTCCGGTCAAAGGAGTTTTTATCTTCAATCTCTTTCCACTCAGGGCTCCCTTGGCTCTCCAGGTCTCCTCTTAAATACTAACAGTAAATTATAATGAAAAACTGCCCTGTAAAGTCCAGTTTACATGCTCTTTTTAAATTACAAAGCAATTTCACATACTTTATTTTATTTAATAAAACAACCTTAAGCAAGGTTATCATTGTGGCTCTGATTTAACAGGAAATTGAGATTTGGAGAGATGAAACAATTTGTTCTGGATGACACAACAAGTCGGTGGTGGGACAGGACCAAAGAAAGTGCTTTGTACACAGATCCCATTCTCATTTTCATTGCAGCTGCTGTCCCTTTGGTCCTTTCATTCTCTGTATCCTCTTCTCCTCATCCTTCTATTTCTTGTCCCCTTGATTCTTATAACATTGATTTGAAAATATTGCCAAAGATCTTCAGACTAATTCTGTTACTTCCAAGGCAAATTTCCTGTACCTTTCCTCCTAAAAGCTTGCATTTGCATTATCTCCATGGTTTGCTTATTGGGGATCCATGGCCTGGGGATAAACCAAGACCTTCTGGAAAGTCCAGGCAGAGGCGTTGTTGGACCTTATATCTCAAGAGCTACAGCCTTATCCACACCCTGGAACTCTTCTCTTTCAGTTCCCACACCTTCAAGACGTGTTCATCCATTCATTTAATGGACGCTTTCTGAGAACTCACCTTGCGGTGGTGCCGGGTGTGGGGCGCGATGCTAGGTGCTAGCGATAACCCTAACCCTAACCCACACTGAAGCAGACATCGTGTCTGCCTTTGAGAAGCTCACGGTGTTCTGGTCGAGCTTGTTCAACAACAAAATGCAGAGACAGACACAGTAAATAAGACATTCTGGAAGCACAGAGTAGAAAGCCTCAGTTATCCTGGAGGGAGAGGCTAGGGTCAGGGCGACCTATGAAAAATCTGTGAGGAGGGTCCTGGCCAGTGACAAAGAGCCCCTCGGCCAGTGAGGGGCTGGTGTCAGGTCACCTACCTGAAAATGAACTTGTGGCAACAACTGGAAGCCTAGGATGTGCCTTCCTCCGGGGATGGTTTGCATTTGCATTTGCCAGCAGATAGGGGCTCTCCACTCAAGTTCATGGATGGAGGGTGGAGGGACCCACTTAAGGAACCAGCTTCCTGTGGGGACATCTTCTATTAGACTCGCAGTCCTGCCAGGGACCAGGAATCTATGCCTGTCCTCTCCAAGCAGTTACCAAAATAAAGGTCGGTTTTAACCTTAGGGTAAAAGTAGCTTCCTTACTTAGCTAACCACTCTGGTTCCTATTTTTCCTTAGGTTTTGTCTGACAATTCCCATCCTTATTATCTTCTCCTCTCGTTTCCTCTCATTTTAGGTGTTTTTAGTAAGACAGTTGATTTGAATAATTTAAATCCAGAGATTTAACTGGGGTCTCTCAAACTCTTCCTCAGAATACGAGTCCCATAAAATGCCCCATAGAAAAGTGTTTCATATTGGGCAATAATGTTTTGTAGTGACCTTCACGGTATTCACATTTGTTGTTACTTAAGACAGACTCTGAAGAGTGCTGATGTAGAGAGAGCTGTCTAATGCTGTAAAAACTGATGCTTCCTAAACTATACAGATTATAGAGCCACCATCACCTGTGCATGCGTACTGCATGTACCTCTGTGTAACATTCTGATGTGCACTTATGGAAATGACGCACTAAACATGCCTATTATGGAGTAGCTTTCCAAAGAGGACATTTGTTTCCAGTGAGTCTGCTCTTCACACCTTCAGGAATGGGGCATCAGGAAACACTTCATCTTTAAAGGTCTCAGGTACTTTCTCAATAGAGATATGAAAAAAGGACCTACATAGTTCTGATGCCTATGGCCTCCTCACTGTCATACGCTCCACATACCTGAGCTACTTCTGGGCATTGGATGTTTGATGGCCCCATCTCATGATCCAGCTATGAAGGTCTTTATGGATGCTGACCACAGATGTAGCTAAAAACCATTAAGCATCTACTACTTAGTGGACATTGGCTAGGCACTTTCTCTTAATTTAACTCAATCATAAATTAGCAAAATTCCATTCAAAAGGCAACCGATGGGTAAATTCCCAATCCCCATATTCCTGATACCAATCCCTTTAGAGTGTAAAGTATACTGTATAAGTTTGCACTACTAAATTCCCCTCACTGTGGTATAGTGGAAAAGTACAAGTTTTGGACTCAAATGCATTCATGTTGTAATTTGACCTCTACCACCTCCTAGTTTAGTAAACTTTGACCAGATATTTAGTTTCTTTGAGTTTTAATCTCTTCACTTATGAAATAGGAAAATTATGACCAATGGTGTAGCATTTACAGTAGCATTACTGTGACAATTAAATGAGGTAATATAGGTAGACCTGAGTCATTGTGGATGGTCAGTATCGCTTGTTTTCTTCTTCTCTCTCCTCCTTATTTGTTAGTAACTTTGTGTCTCTCATCTAATTCATGGCGTCTTTTAAATTTCTCTTTCTAATCCTTTCACCCTGTCTGTATGGCAGACGCTCTCCTGAGCTCTGTGCATGAGACTGTTTCAGGACCAGGGGTTCGTGGTCAAGCTCTTTAATGAGATGAGCTCCTGCTCCTACCTCTGTGTTTGTTGTAGTTGTGGGAAAATAGGCCATTTGGGTGGTGGTCTCACGTGCTTATCCTGGGGAGCCGCAGCAGTGAGGGGTCCTGTGGGTGGCGAGGGCACTGTTCCCGTGGAGCTGATGGATGCTGTTGGTGTAAATAACTCACAGGCAGGTAGATGTTCTTATAGGCAATCGGGAGCTCGGGAGACGGTTGAAGCAGCTATTTCTCTACATATCTGTGTCCTCTAGGATTCTCTGGCATACATGGGAAAACATTCCCGTAGGCAAGCTGCTGCCAAATAGTGGAAGACTGGTAGAAGGAAGATCTTCCCAGATGAACAGAAACAAACTTTATATTGTAAGCAAATCATCTAGTGGCGGTTACTGTACTATCTCATTCTACCTTTTAAAATCCTCCTGTCCTTTGTTGCTTTTAACTGATCAGTCTGTTCACATTTTGGCATGGTGGGTAAAGGGAAGCATTTAGGGGATAATGTGGGGCCTTCAATACACTCTGGGATTAATATATCATTATAGAATTGTCCTGTGCAGGAACGTGAGATTGGATATAAGTACTTGCCAATATGTACAGGCGCTTTGGGGCTGTGGCAGGTGGGGAGATATGGGTGAGAGGAGGGCTGAATATTGAAGAGGATGCAAAGTGGAGTTTATTCGTAGGAAAAGCAGAGCTTTTGAGTGATAATTTTAGTCTTGGAAAAAGAATTATAATTATCTGTTGTAACCTCCTCATTTATGTAAAACTTAACTGTCTTTTCAAGGCAAAAGCACAAATTAAATGCAGTTTTTGGATTAGTCTCTGCAATGTATCATATGACTCCCATCCCTGTATATATATATATATATATATATATTTTTTTTTTTTTTGGCATGGTCAGGCTCCAGGAATTAAACCCGGGTCTCTAGCATGGCAGGTGAGAATTCTGCCACTGAGCCGCCATCACTACCCTTCCCTGTACATTTTAAACGTGTGGTGATCTCAAGGTGTAAAAAGAACAGTGAATATTAGTATGGACATTTCCACAAAAGAGCTAAGAAAATGGGTCTGTAAAGGAGCTATTAGAAAAATAAGCTGAGATCAATTTATAATTCATCAAAGACCAAGAAAAGCAATTCTCCTTGGCAATCTCTGCAGATTAGATATATGGTCAATTCTACAATGTGCATAATTTGTGCATCATTATTGTTAGACTCTGAGTGTTTTTAGGATGGCAGAAATTAAGCTCACTGAAAAATGGCAGGATGTCATCCACTTTTGGCAAACGCAGAGTAACTAACTCTAGACTTGTCTTCTCACAGCAAACACCATATAATGGAATAAAATATACGAAGCGGTGGTTTCCAGGCACTGAAAACAGGCAGCACAGGACTGTGGTCATTGAGGCAAGAGAGACACACAAGGCCAGCCACAGTTGCCCTCAGACAGGGAGGTACAAGGAAGGGCAGCGCAATCAGAGAAAGAGAGCCTGCTAAGCTGAGGAAGCAGACGCTGGAATGGGCAGGGGCTGTGGACACACCTGGAAAAGGTGGGGTGGGTACATGGAAGGAGTAGGAAGTGAAGAGGAACAGGCCCAGAGGTCTGTGGGGGAACCTCTGAGGCTCCTTGGCTGAGGACCATCGTGGAGGCACCTTCCTGAAAATCCAGGGCATCAGAGACCAGGAAGGCCATGTTTTGTGAACAAGTCTGAACATCACAGTTAGATCTCCTTTTTTTTTTTTTTTTTTTACATGGGCACCCGGGTCCTCTGGCATTGCAGGCAAGCATTCCTGCCTGCTGAGCTACCGTGGCCCTAGATCTACTTTTAATAAAGTCGAAAACCAAACCTTCCTGAGCCACTAGCAAAATAACTGCCCATCAGGACTGATTTTAAAAAGAAGACAACATAGTTCAGAATCTTTATAATGTCAACAATATTTAACGGACAATCAAAATTTTTAGACAAGCAATTATATGACCCATAATTAAGGAAAAAAATAGTCAAAAAAATAATAAAAGAGAGTCCAGGATAACTCGGCTGTTGAGATTAGCAGTCAAGCATTTCAGGGCAGATATTCTAAATATGTACATGCATTTAAATTAAAATATAGGTATAATGAGAAAACAGATAGGCAATCCTAGGAGAGAAATAGAAGCAATAGAAAAGGGAAATTCTAATACAAAATCATAACATCAGAAATGAAAAATTAAGTAGATGGGCTTCGTAGCAAACTGGAAACTGCAGAAGAAAAGGACAGCAAACAAGGAATCCCCCAAATAGCATGTACAGATTGATTCCTTATTCATAAGGTGAAAACAACAGGAAAAAAATATTCTCTGGGGGCTGCAGTAAATAAAGTTACAAAACCTACAAAAAGGAATAAAAAGTATGGGTCAGAATTTGATGTAAAAAAAATAAGTACTTGGTTAGGGCAGAGAGCTTGGTTGGTGGAGTAGGACACGTGGTCAAAAGGTTGGTTATTTTCAAGATCCTAGCCATCATATCATTACAATTGATGAACACATGAGTGAATAGCATCATTACCTGCTAGATGGACCAGTTAACTGGATGAATTCATAACAACTTGCAGGGAGCAATCATGCTGCGCCGTGGTCCCTCAATTCTAATTGCTCCAATCCTGCATAAAGTCCTGTTTCTCAAAAAGTGCATCAGAACCTTTAAATTATACAATGTCTTGATTAATTGTCACGACTCTTTAAGCTATATTACTTTGATCCCCTATTTATCGATAAGGAAAGGGAGATTGACAAGAGTTAAATAATTTCCCATGTTCATACAGTAAGAAAGAAGTCAGAATAAAATTCTTGAAAAATGAAAAAAAAGTACAAAAGCATCACACCAAAACTAGATGTCACCGGACGGGTGGCATGGGGGAGGGGGATGGAGTCTGTGCTGTAGCAAAGGTAATGTCTTCTTACAGATTCTGGTGGCGAAGGCAGGTCTAGTTGCTTGGGTTGGATTGTATGATGTACAAATAAAATTGCTCAAGAATAGAAAAGAAGACAAAAGAAACAAGTCAGGTCCCCATCCGCAGCTGTGCCTGTCCATCACCTGTTCCCTTCTCTCCTTCTGCTCAGGTGTCCTGGGCAGACTCATGTATTCCACGGCGTCAGTTGGCCATCATCCGATGGCTGAGGAACACCTTCCCATGGAGGTCTCCAGTGATGCTGTATTTTAATGCTCACCCTCGCTCTCTCGGTCTCACTGCATGCATTATTTTTCCATGGTTCAATCACTAATGGATGGTTCCTATCTACTTATTTCTCTTGTGCTCGTCTCTACCTACCTGAGTGTGGTTTTCATGACAGCGGGCGCCTTGTTGTCTTGCCCTGAGCAGCCCCCATAGTGCTTACGTTGGGTACAATATTTTGGGTGCTCAAAAACTATTTTTGACTGAATCGCTCCTGAGTGACACCTGCAGTCCCTATCTGTTACTTGAGCTTCAGGGAGATAGCTTAGGCTGACCACGAAATTTCACAATCAGCACTTCCTCCCCGTCTCAAACTCAGAGTTCACAAAATGAAACTCATTCCCCAGCTCTCTAGTCAACAAACCTTTCCATTGTTGATTCAGTTCTCTGAACAGCATCATCTACCCCATTGAGAAACCCCACTTTGGGGGTGCGCTTTGGCCAATAAGAAGATGAAACATCACTAAAACAAATGACACTGAGCCCACTGTTTACAAATGTATTTTTAAAACAAAATAATGATAATTTCCATTTAATTAGGTTGTGTTTTTTTTACATTATTAAAATGATCTTTTATTGATAATGTGCATGTATTGGACAAAATTCTGGCTGTGGAACCTTAATTAAAGTTTAACTTCTCTGTATTTTAGTGTGCGCTGATGTAAAAAATGGATGAAAACAGCAACGTAAGTGACAGACTTGTGAAGATTAAACGAGATAGTAGGTATAAATGGCTTAGGAAAGCACCTGGTACATCTTAAGCTTTATGTACCTTTTGTTGTCATAGTAGCACAAAGCCCTGTGCATCACCCTTTTTCAGTGCTTTTGTCAACATCATCATGAGCAAACTTGCCCCTATCATCCATGCTAGCATCATCTCTGTGATTTGAGATCACTCCAAACAAGGACTCGTCTTCTTTCAGCAAATCTTCTTTAACATGCCAGCCCACAGGAGCCACACCCTTTCTGAATATTTAGAGCTCTTCCCATCAGTTTAAGCCGTTTCACCCTCTGTCGGATACTTCTTATGTTCTTGACGTCTTTGCTTTGTGCAAGAAGTAAGGAACTGTGGTTTATTTATCTCTGTCCTCTCTAGTTCCATAGAAAGCTGTCTTAGGCTGTCTATTATTTCCCACTATAGGAAGCCCATACTGACAGAGAGGTTAAATAGCGTCTTATGTTCTACCTCTATTTCAGTTTGCTAATGCTGTAAGAAATGCAGTAACCAGAAATGGGTTATTTTATAAAGAGAATTTATTAAGTCACAAGTTTCTAGCTCTAAGGCCATGAAAATGTTCAAACAAATCATCCAGAGAAAGATACCTTAACTGAAGCAGAGACTGATGGCTTTCCAGGTCTCTCTGTCACATAGGAAGGCACGTGGCTTTCTCTCTGCTTCTGTTTTCAAACAGCTTCGCTAGAGATGTTTTCTTTTTGTATCTCCAAACATCTCTGTCTGGTCAGCTCTGAGCTTTTTCCAAAATGGTTCCCTCTTAAAGGACTGCAATAAGCAACCCCACTTTGAATGGGCAGAGATACGTCTCCATGGACGTTGCCTGATCTAAAGATCCCATCTACAATTGGATGGGGCAC
>PVIY010020718.1:0-43589 GCA_004026745.1 Myrmecophaga tridactyla
AGTGGGTTTTATCCCAGATATGCAAGGATAGTTCAACACAAGAAAATCAATTAATGTAATATACCATATTTAACAAATTGAAGTGAAAAAATGCATGATCATCTTGACAGACTCAGAAAAGGGATTGAAAAAGTCCAGGATACATTCCTGATTAAAAAAACTTTGAAAAATAGTAATAGAAGGAAACTTCCTCAACATGCGAAAGGGCATTTATGAAAAACCCATGGCTAACATCATACTCAATGGTGAAAGACTAACAATTGTCCCTCTAAGATCTGGAACAAGACAAGAATGCCCACTGTCACCACTGTTATTCCACTTCGTACTGGAAGTTCTAACCAGAAGTTAGACAAGAAAAAGAAATAAAAATTAACTCAAAATTGATCAAAGACCTACAAATAATAACCAGAACTATAAAGCTCCTGGAAGAAATGCAGGAAACCTTTTTCAGGACCTTGTGTTAGACAGTGGTCACAGCATTTGGCACTTGACTTTGATAATAATTCCTTTTCAATATGTGCTATCACCATTTCCCTTTTGGCAGCTCTTTCTTCTTACCCCTAAGCTAATTATCCTAGCGTGTCCCAACTCATGAGGCCCACCTTCCTCCAAACTCCGAGTGAGCCCTTAGGGAAAGTAACGTTCTTTTGATTTTTGATATTGACTGCGTCGTATTGTTAGATATTGAATCTGGGAACCAGGACTTAGGACTAGTGAGGGAGGCCAGATAGGAGAAGGCGGGATCAAGTTCAGGCTGACTCTTGGACATGGAAAAATTCCTTAACAGAGAAAAGGGTAAATGTCCCCAGCCCTGAAACTGAAGATCCTTCTGATATTTATTTATCTCTCCTGGGGAAACAACGAGGCAAAGAACAGTCACTAGCTGTTTTAACACCAAATATTCACAAGGTCAATTCAGAAAAGGCCTGGCATTAGGGCCACTTAATATTCAAGGAGACAACTCAGAAATATTCTGAAAGGTTGACATGTTGGGGGAAGACCAGAAACAGATCTCTGGGAAATCCAAGTTCAGGGATAGGAAATGCAGTCACCAGAGGTCCTCGGGGTCAGACAGGACTTGTTCCAGTCTAACTGGATCAGGCCCCATTCAGTGATGAGTTAGAGAGTTATCTACTTGAGATCCTTTCATCCCTTGCCTAAGGACTCTGGTTCCAGAGTCTAGACCACGACCAAACCTAATCATGGAATTAAATGGCTCCAACTTTGAAAACTGGGGATGGCCACAACTCAACCTTTAGATCCATGAATGACTTACTTGTTGGCCCAATAATTCACTCATCCTTGCAACCACACACTTGCTTTGGCCTCTTCACAGCAGGAGAATACCTCCCAGCCTCTTGACTTTGCCCTTGGCCATGTGACTTGCTTTAGTCAACAATTATGGGTAAATGGGTAATATATATAGGTAAGAGTAATGATGTGTCATTTCCAAGCCTAGGCCTAAAGAGGCCTTGCACATTTCCATCTACCCTCTTGAGCTTCTGTCATCACCACGGGAAGAACGTACCATGGTGAGACTGTGATTTCAGAAGGAAATGGAGGCATGAGGAACAGAGCTGCCCCAGGACTGCAGCCTTAAGCAAAGCTACTCAGCCAAATTCAGTCAGACCAGACTGACCCCAGATAACCAGCAGACACATGAGTACAATGAATGATTGCTGTTTTGAGATATAAAGACAAAGACCAAACAACTCTTTACCCTGCCTCAAGGTGCCTGGCCCAGTGCTTTGCCCCCCAAGTCTCAAAACTGTTTGAGAATGCTCTCTGGAAAATCAGCTGGATATCTGCCTTCACCATGGCAAGAGGAAATCCAGACACTCCCAGGCAGGTAACAGAAAGTTGAAAGCCACAAGGCAATTTCCTTAAATACCAAGGACAGTGACTGGGCTTCCTGTCTGGTGCCTAACAATTGCATAGCCACAGTATCTGAAGGAGAATACTGAAGGTCTACAGTAATTTGGGACTCACAAAAAATAATTCGTTATGCATAATGGTGATGTTGGCAGTGCATGCCAAATGGTTAAATCTAATGTAGCATACAGTTTCATTAAGGCACAACAAAATTAATCTATCCCTTCCCACCAGGAGGTTTAAACAAAAGCAATGGGGAAGGAGCTGCATGTAAAAAGCAGCAATTCATTAATGAAATGAAGACATGTAAAATAATTAGGCTTATAACAAGAGATTAGAGAACTAAATTAACCCTTCTGTTTACTTTGCACAGAACGCAACAGAGAACTTTGGCAAATGTTAAGTTATTATGGAAATGTCACCTCAAAAGATTAGCCTGGCAGCCTCCCGTGAAAGGAATGACCTATGTCAGTCCCCAGTTTAATAACTTGCTTTATGATAGTTGAAACCATATCTGTGGGGCATTTGTGTTTTGCTCCTGGAGGCATGAAAGAAAGCAAGTATGCTCATGGAGCTGCAAATGAAACAGTTAATTTTTTAAAAAGTAGGAGTTGAATGTTGACATGCTGTATGCTACCTTGGGTAATTAATAATAATGAAATGAAGGGACTAATCTAAATCAATGGGGGCTGAAGCTTTCCTCTGCCTGCTTAGTAATGATAAGCCAAGAGGGACAATTGAGGTTTTTTTTCCTTAATATCTCCCAAGTCCTCATCTGCTTTGAGGGTTGATGGGAACAAGGGACAGTCTACATGGTATGGATAAAATGCAGCTCAGGACCAAGCAGTCTAGGAAATGGGATGCACACAAACTGGCAGTCTCCTTCTGGCCAAGAAACACAAGGCTTTGGGACGGATCCTATGGGGAATGACATAGGTCATTCCTTTCAATAGAATAGAGTCTGGTTTCCTGCATCACGGCTCCCTAATCAAGATTTGCAAGCTTGGATTTCCCAAGCTGGTCCAAACTCTTCCATGTGTGGTCGGAAGAAGTCTGGATTTACACTGTAAATCTAGCCTCCACGCATCCTGCCACTGACCCTGGGGAAATGCCAAGGGATGGAAAGTGAGTGGCCATATTAAGAATCTACACCCACCTTTCAATGGGGAGACTCAGCTGGAAGAGGCAGTGCTCAGTCCTCAGAGACTGAGAGGATTGAGAGGGCGGCTGGACATAG
The DNA here is from genome assembly GCA_004026745.1 of Myrmecophaga tridactyla. NCBI lineage: Eukaryota > Metazoa > Chordata > Mammalia > Pilosa > Myrmecophagidae > Myrmecophaga > Myrmecophaga tridactyla. The sequence goes on from PVIY010020718.1 coordinate 3,110, forward strand.
CAACAACCCGCTGACCCCCTGGGATTTTTTTTTACTGGAGAAGGGAAACAGTACCACCTTTAGGATTCTCCCACAGGGATAACCTAACCCTGATCAGAGTCTATGGTTCCCTGACATCCTACATACCGTGCCCAAAGCCACAGATGCTCTTGTGTCTCACACATACACTTCACCTCCTTCCAGCTTGTCTTTGCTAGTGAATGAGAAAAACAGTGTCCATTAATTCATTCTACATGATGAATTGAAGATCAAAGATTGTGCGAGATGCTGTGGGAATCAAAACATTTCTTTAGCACTTAGTCAGTATTGGATGCTTTTCCTACTTTATTTTGTTTCATTATCCAATTAAAAAAAGGTATTATTGTCCCATTCCACAAATCAATAAACTGGAGCTAAGAGACATTAAGGAATTAGCCTGAAATCATTTTAAGGATGACTATGGCTTCTGTGCTGGTTTGAAAGGATGTGTGGACCCTAGAAAAGCCATGTTTTAATCCTAATCCCATTTTGTAAAGGCAGACATTTCTTCTAATCCCTATTTAGCACTGTATGTTTGAAACTATAATTAGATCATCTCTCTGGAGATGTGATTTCATCGAGTGTTTGTTAAGTTGGATTAGGTGGAGGCATGTCTCCACCCATTTGGGTGGGTCTTGATTAGTTTACTGGAATCTTATAAAAGAGGAAACATTTGGAGAAAGCAGAGCAGAATGACATAGCCACAAGAAGCAGAGTCCACCAGCTGGTGACCTTTGGAGATTAAAAAGGAAAATGCCACCCAGGGAGCTTCATGACACAGGAAGCAAGGAGAGGAGGCTAGTAGATGATGCCGTGTTCACCATATGCCCTTCCAGATGAAAGAGAAACTCTGACTGTGTTGGCCATGTGCCCTTTCACTTGAGAAGAAACCCTGAACTTCATTGGCCTTCTTGAACCAAGGTATCTTTCCCTAGATGCCTTTGATTGGACATTTCTATAGACTTGTTTTAATTGGGACATTTTCTCGGCCTTAGAACTGTAAACTAGCAACTTATTAAATTCCCCTTTTTAAAAGTCATTCCGTTTCTGGTATATTGGATTCCAGCAGCTAGCAAACTAGAACAGCTTCTGATGTGTTTACAGATAAACAAATCTTCTTTTGCAGCACCTCCCCCAAATGTTTGGAGAACAGAACAGGTGAAATCACAGTGAGGGAGGGAGGAAAGACCTGAGAACAAGTTCCTCAAAGACAGGCATCTCACAAGGGTCTTTGTCAAGGGCTGAACCAAGAGCACATTACTTTTTGCCCTTTCCATCCGTTGTCACTGCCCAGAGTGGGAATGTAAGCAAGGCAGGAGGAAGAGTAAGGTAAAAACAAGGTTGACCACACCCATAGGGTAACTGGAGGAAATCTAAGTGGCCTGATTGCTTGAAGAGACCCAGTAGACAGCAGTCATAATTTCCAAACCAAAATGTGGGGAAATTGTTTCCATGTAAGGACAAGTGTGCTTACATGTGGTATGGAAAGAATATTTAGCCCACAGGTATTAGAAAGAATACTTGAAATACTGGAATTTCTGTAGGCATATGACTATCTTATTTGAGTAGTTTAGAGAGCAGTGCATCCCCTTCCTCACTTGTCCCCATTAATACAGAAAATCTGTCTCTAACCATCAGGATAAGTACTGGATCTTTGCAGACATGGCCCACTGGACCCATCTATGCCCAAACCAGAGTGAGATAAGAATAAGAAGGACACCCTGTTTTCTCCTTCTTGGAAGTCTTGAAGCTCAGGCATATTCTTCAGCTTCTACATGAGCTAATTTTCTATTCATTCATTTTTTCATTCGTTCAATGCTTATCTTGGTGCCTACCAGGTGCCAGAAACTGTGCTCAGCACTTCTTTCATGGTATTTTATTTAATTGTCACAATAACCTGCAAGGATGGCGCTGTTAACTCTGGTTTATAAATGAGCAAAATGATACATGGAAAAGCTGACTGAGTTTCCCATACACTTCAGCTAATAGATATTGGAAAGCAGCCCGTGAACCCAAATCTCTGCAGCACCCTCCACTATTTCATACTGCTTTCTTTACCCCTACATTTGCAGCCATGATTTTTGCAAGAAATTTGCCATTATCATCCCCAAGAGAGAAGGTATTTCTCACATTGTCCATGTATTCAAGTTGAGGCTCAGGGGTCACTCTGAAATAAACAAAAACTTAGAACCCCCTTTGGACTGGAGTAATCTTTATTAATGTTTAGTAATCTACTTTCCATGCTGAGCCAAACTGCAATTTCAAATGCTAAATAGAACAGTCCCCCCTGAGAGGTTTTGTGCCCTTGGTGGTACTTCAAACAGAGAAAACAATTTGCAAAACTTTGCAGACCTGGGAAGAGATGGAGCCCTGAGCCTAGCATAGTGTCTTGTGAATATTAAATGTTTAATAAAGATTTAATTTGAATGAATAAATGAACAAATGAGGGGCCTGAGAGGTCCCTAAGGCTTCTCTGATCTTCTTGGGCCACCGCTACTGATGCTGATCTGTGTAGGGCAGGACAAACCATGGGGAGAGCATGTCAGCACTGCTCTACTCTATGGGTAGTCTACAGAGGGCGTGTAAAGTAAATAGTTCTTTGTGAAAACACTTCTTTTTATTCTTGTGGATCATTTGTCTGAGATTCCCCACAAAGGTTGGTGAAATTTGTTTTTAGGATTACCTGACATGCATTAAAAGTAACTGACTTCAGACAAATACTGAATCACTTCGTTCATTTTCATTGATTTAATGGGAAACAAAAAGAAAACTGAGTGTGAATCTGTAGTCGTTTTAAAAAAAAGCATTTATTTAGTAAAAGTAGAAAACCTCTATTCCATGAGCCGCTTCTTGATTAATTAAGTAAAATAATGGTGGAAGGTATTTTGTAGCAGTGTTTTGCAAGTGCTCACATTCTTGCGGAAACATGATGTATATGGAGCTTTTTTTTAAAAAAAAATTTTCAAAAAAAACCCTGAATCCTCTGTGTCTAAATTACATGGAGGTGGTTAAGACTCTAAGCCATTTGAAGAGTACTTTTTTGCAAATTATTTAGCCATAATCAGCCTCCTCCCATTGCTGTTTAAAGCAAAAGGAATATACAGTCAACCACATCCAAAAGGCAGTTTTCATTTACCTCTTTGTGGGTATGGAACTCTGAGGGTCCTGATGCCTTTTGGCCCACTTTGTTACTCGCTCCCCAGACTACTCAACCTGACCCATGCTGCAGAACTACCCACATTTGAATCTTGCATCACATTGAACATGTGACTGTACAATGTTATCAGTGCTGGAGAACTCCTGAAATTTGACCATGACACACCTTGTATACCTTAATTTTGGTTAGTGGCTCTGGGTTGGCCACTTTGGATTTTGAAGACAGCATATTCCTCATTTGGGTGTGCTACTCCAGCACATTTACCAAATGACCAGAAAAGCTGCTAGTTTTAAGTGGGGACCGAATCAAGAGGAGGCTCTATGACAGGTCCAGGCTGCTGTACAAGCTGTTCTGCCATTTGAGCCATATGATCCAGCAGATCCAATGGTGCTGGAAGTGTCAGTGGCAAATAGGGATGCTCTCTGGAGACTTTGGCAGGCCCCTATAGGAGAATCACAATGCAGATCCATAGGATTTTGGAACAAAGCCTTACCATCCATTGCAAGTAACTACCCTCCTTTTGAGAAAGAGCTTTTAGCTGGTTACTGGGCCTCAGTAGAGGCTAAACACTTAACCATGAGTCACCAAGTTACCATGAGATCTGAGTTGCCTATAACAAGCTGGGTGTTGTCTGAGCCACCAATCCATAAAGTTGGGCATGCACAACAGCACTCTATCATAAAAATGGAAATGGTATATTAGAGATAGGGCTTAACTAGGTCCTGAAGGCACAAGTAAGTTACATGAGGAAGTGGCCCAAATGCCCCTGGCCCCCACTCCTGCCACATTACCTTCTCTTTCCCAGACCAGAGCCATGACCTCTTGGGGAGTTCCTTATAGTCAGTTGACTGAGGAAGAGAAAACTTGGGCCTGATTTACAGATGGTTCTGCATGATATACAGGGACCACCCGGAAGTGGACAGCTGCAGTGCTACAACCCCATTCTGGGGTGTCCTTAAAGGACAGTGGTAAGTGTAAATCCTCCCAGTGGGAGGAACTTTGAGCAGTGCACCTGGTTGTTCATTTTGTTTGGAAGGAGAACTGGACAGAGGTGTGTTTGTATACTGACTCACAGGCTGTTGCTAATGGTTTGGCTGGATGGTCAGGGACTTGGAAGGAGTATGACTGGAAAATTGGTGTCAAAAAGGCCTGGGAAAGAGGTATATAGTTAGACCTTTCTGGGCAAAGAACTTGAAGATATTTGTGTTCCATGTGAATGCCCACCAGAGGGTGACTTCAGCAGAGGAAGATTTTAATAATCAAGTGGGTAAGATGATCCATTATGTGGGTACTAGTCATCCTGTTTCCTCAGCCACTTCTGCCATTGCTCAATGGGCTCATGAATAAAGTGACATGGTAGTAGAGATGGAAGTTATGTGTGTGGGCTCAGCAACATGGACTTCCACTCACCAAGGCTGACCTGGCTATGACCACTACTCAGTGACCAAGCTGTCAGCAGCAGAGACCCACACTCAGTCCCTGATATGATGCCATTCCCCAGGTGATCAGCCTGCTATGTGGTAGCAGGTTGATTACATTGAACCACTTCCATCATGGAAGTGCAGTGATTTGTTGTGAATGGAATAGGCATATAATCTGGATATGGGTTTGCATTCTCCGCATGCAATGCTTCTGGAAGAACTACCATATATGGACTGACAGAATGCCTTATCCACTATCATGGGATCCCACACAGTATTGCTTCTGATCAAGGAACCCACTTCACAGCAAATGAAGTAGAAGAATGGGCACATGCTCGTGGAATTCTCTGGTCTTACAATGTTCCCCATCATCCCTAGGCAGGTGGATTGATAGAAGGGTGGAATGGCCTTCTGAAGACCAAATTACAGTGCCAACTAGGTGGTAATACCTTGCAGGGCTGGGGGCAATGTTCTCCAAGAGGTTGTATATGCTCTGAATCAGCATCCACTCTATCGTGCTGCTTCTCCGATAGCCAAGATTCATAGATCCAGGAATCAAGGGGTGGAAATGGGAGTGACAGCATTCACTACCAACCCTAGTGTTCCAGTAGGAAAATGTTTGCTCCCAACACCTGAAACCTTAAACTCTGCTGGTCTACAGGTCTTAGTTCTGAAAGGGGGAGTGCTCCTTCCAGGAGACACAACACAGATTCCATTGAACTAGAAATTAAGACTGCCACTTGGCCACTTTGGGCTTCCCATGCCACTGAATCAACAGGCATGAAAGTGGATTACTGTTCTGTCTGGTGTGATTGATCCTATCAAGGGGAAATAGGACTGCGACTACACAATGGAGGTAAAGAAGAGATTTTCTGAAACATAGGAGATTCCCTAGGGCGTCTCTTAGTGCTACCATGCCCTGTGATTAAAGCCAATGGAAAACTGCAACAACCCAATCCAGGTAGGAGTACCAATGGCCCAGAAACTTCATGAATGAAGGTCTGGATCATCCCACCTGGCAAAGAACCACATCCAGCTGAAGTGCTTGCTGAGGGTAAATGAAAAAATGGAATGGGTAATAGAAAAAGGTAGTGATACATATGAACTAATACCACCTCACCTGTTACAGAAATGAGGACTGTGATTGTATGAATATTCCCTCCTTGTTTTGTTATGAGTATGTTTGCATTTTTACATAAACAAATATCTTGCTTTCCTTTTATCATATGACATGAGTTGCATTGTTCATGTTACAGTATTTAAGACATAGAATACGAAGTTTAAGAGTGAACATTACCTAAGGACTTTCACCCTATTCTGAAGAGATATAGTGCATTTCCAGTCGTACGCAGGACAGTTGAGTGTTGTTAGGTGAAATATATGTCTGTTATTGTGTTCTATTTGGAAATTAAGCATGCTTCGAAGTGATGTGTATAACTGCCAAACTGACAAAGGGTGGACTGTGATGGTTAGGTTCCAGAGTCAACTTGGCCAAATGATTGTGCCTAGTTGTCTGGTCAGGCAACCACTGGCCTGACTGTTGCTGCAAAGATATTTCGTGGCTGGTTGATCAACTAGAAGGCTGGTGTATTAGGTCATCAGTCAGTTGATTACATCTGTGGATGATTACAACTGCAGTCAACTAAGGCATGTCTCCCACATCGAGATAATCCAATCAATTGAAGGCTTTTAAGGAAGGAAAGAGACTCTTTCATTGCCTCTTCAGTGAGTGAGCCTCTTCTGCAAACTTTATCCAGATCGTTCATCAGAGCTGCCAGCTTCACAGCCTGCCCTGTGGTGTTTGGACTCTTCCATTCCCACAGTTGCATGAGACACCTTTATAAATCTCATATTTACAGCTCTCTCCTGTTGGTTCTGTTTCTCTAGAGAACTCGGACTAGCACATTGTCCAATTAAGAACCTTTGGTAATTTCTAGTTTCAGCTGAAGTTCTGGTCTGTGCATGGATTGAGTTCCAGATGGAAAACATTTCTCCTTACTCTTCAGGAAGCAAGTAAAATGAATTGCCTAAGATGTATTATTGGAGAGGTGCCAAGGAGTAACTTCTGAGAAGAAATACTCTTCTATCATACCTGAAGTTCATCCTTTTCAGTTGCTCATGTTAAATTGCAGATACCTTGAGATGGTGACACATTAGATTTAGTGTCAAATAATTATGTTATCCAATTTCTAACTATGATGCCTGAAAAGTTTTGATAGAGGGAAAAAGAATCTAATGTGGCTTGGAAAATAATTTCAAAAGGTGAGTTTGAAAAGTGTTTTGAGCTGTGAAAGCATCACATAAGTATGGAGTCTCCAAGGTGACTATTTTAAGGGATAATACTTTCTTGGATGTGGAAGTTTCGATATGTTAAAAAAAGATAAAGATTGATATGAGTTTTTGGTGTCCTTGAAACAACTTTGTGCTCGGAAAAATCATTTGTGGTGTTACTGTTTTGAAAAATTATTTTATTAAGTCTGTATTTTCAAAATATTCAACTTTTAATTTTGACTTGCAAAAAAATTATTTTATTGTAAAATCAAGCAAATAAAACTCACTTATCCTCTCCTCAGAGTTCATTGTTTGTATAGTTTAGTGCCATGAGTTTTTTAAAAATTCGTATTCTGTTAGTAAAGTCCTTTGAACAGTTAAATGGCATAGATAAATGTCATATATTCAATTTTGTAAAAATACACCCATTGTCTGGCTAGGAAATCCATGTTTCTAAGAAAACTTCAACTTGAAATCCAAGGCCATTCATTTAAAATTGGAGTTATAATGCTGACCTATTATATTAATAGGTTAAATTCTCTTAGTCATTATCAATTTCAAAAAATGTTAAATATGTATATATTATTTTTAAATACTCAGTGATTCATATTATGAGAATCATTTTCTTAAAAAAAATATATTTAAAGGTGCAAGGGTAGTTCAGTGCTAAAATTCTCGCCTGCCACGCCGGAGACATGGGTTCAATTCCCGGTCCATGCACTTCCCCCCAAAAAACTAACAAACAAAAATTCAACAAATGGTGCTACAATAATGGCACTCACATGGAAAAATAATGAAATGTGACCCTGACACACAGCATACAAATATATATATTTAGTTTTAAATATTCCTGGGTTTAAAAGATTCATATCCACTAAGGGAAAATTATGTCATTGAATTGGGTTTCCTAGAGGTCAAGGAGACCATGAACTTGTGCTCACAACAATAATGGAACACATGCAGCACCCCCAAGTTTTATAGTTGCTGTGTAAATTCTTGCCAAATTTCTATGTTTGAATCATGTCACTATCTAATTTTTGGATCTAACTTACAGAATCTCTAATCCCTACCCTTTACCATCTCCTAGGTTTCAACTTCTTTCTTAACTGCTTCCTTCTAATGAGTTTCTTACAAAGTCTGAGTGTCAGAACTTCAACTCAAAGAGATATTTCAGTGTCATCTAACTGAACCTTTTATTGTTTTGTCTACTGCTGTGATCACTGTCCTAACAATGACAAAAATCAATTACTATTGTTGTGCCTCATCAATACGGATGAGTACGGACCTTAAAATTGTTACCCTGTCAAACTCCATAAAGATTATCTACTGACTTATGCCCACTCCCAATGCTCCCCACACATACCCACATATTCACTTGGTCAAGAAGTGGAAATTTTGCTCCTTACACCATTGCTGAAGGGGCCAAGACAGTATTACTGGTATCCCCAAGTGGGGCTTAAAAAGCATCTTGTGTCTGATTGTTGCTAGGCATAGTGTCTTCCTGAGCTGGACACATTCTTATGTCAGGGTCATAGAGTGCCCAGCCCTTTTATAGCCCCCATTTCTTCATGGGCTGTTGGAGGTAAGCATGGCAGCCATAGGCTGTTCTCTTGATTTATTCAGTCAGGTTCTCTAGAATCTTCTTCTTTTTTTTTTTTTTTCCTGGGGTCTGCTCTCTCTTCCAGAGAGAGCTTCCCTCTGTGTTTACCTCAAATCTGCTGGGGCAGAGCCACATTTTAGTTACCTGCACTAGAATTCTGGTTGATAGCCACTTTGGATGATTAAAGAGGGTGAGTGGGGGACAAGAGAAACCTTAAAAGGGTGATGAGGTACCACCTTGGAGCAGAAGGAAGCTGCTCATAGACAGAGCAGAGGTGGTGGTGGTGGTGGTGGTGGTGGTGGGAATATTAAAAGAAAGGGGCAGAAAGACTAAGTTTTATTCTGGGCAGACTAGAGAAGGGAGAATTCATCTGAGCAGCACACTTCTGTGAGAGCTTCAAAATCACTTCCTGCTTTTCACCATGACTTAGTCTTTGGATTAGTCTGGTGTCCTTGATTCTCTCCTTTTCTTGCAAAGAGCTCCTCTGTCCTTCCTATTAATTACCCCAATAGGCCCTACCCCAAGGAATCAGCAGACCTATCTAACATGGATAAGTGTGCAGCTTATAAATAGCACCTATTAATCTAAGGCTCTCCTACTGCCCTATCTTGAATCCTTCCCCCAAAACAAGAAGTGAAATGTCTGCAGAGCTGGTGATTTCCCATCATCATCTCGGAAGTATGTAAACAAAGCCCTGATAATTGTCAGTGGAAATCAAAAGGAGAAAATTCAACTTCAGAAATGGGAGCTTATGACTTTGGTAGGCCCTTATGTATGCATGGAAGCCACCTCCCAAATGCTATCAAATATATTAAAATGTGCCCAGATTGCACACTCCAGATATTATTTTACTGTGAAGCATTTGGAAGTATTTTTATAATTTTACGTTTTGAAATTTGATTTATAATAAAGTGCTTACAATCACTTACAAGCTACAATTTTTCCATATCCAGTTCTCCCATCACCTAGTTGGCCCCTGTCTATAATGATTCATAATGCCACTTCTGCCAAATACCAAGTTCATGCATATACGGGTCTATTTCTCCTTTGCAATATTTGTCTGCTTATCAAATTTCATAAGAAAACTACCACCCCATCTGCCACCCATAGACTTTCTTCTTCTATAAAATTGTCTTAGCTATTCTCAGTTCTTTATTCTTCTATATGAATTTTAGGATCAGCTTCCTAAGCACCACCAAAAACCCTGTTTGGGTTTCAGAATTGCATTTACTCTACAGATTAATTGTGAAAGTATTAACATCTTCTTTTCTAGCCCCCAATAAAGTTTTAGAATTGTCTCTGCAATGATCTCGCATATCTTTTATGAGATTTGCTCCTAACTGCCTGACGATTTTTGTTGCTTTGTAAATTGGTATCTATATAAATTTACATTTTCTAGTTTGTTGCAGGCACATAGGAATTCTATTGATTTGGGTATATTGACGTTTCTGATTTCTTATTAATTTTTAATGGTTCGCATGGTAAACATCACCAGATATCCTTGAGTATACAAAAACTATATTTACCAGGCACCCTGCCTTTTAGGGGACATATGACCAGTCGTGGCCAATGAAATGGGAATGGAAGTGATGTGAGCCTCCTCCAGGCTGATGCAGTGAAAAGTCCCTGCATGTTTTTTTTAGGCTCTCTCTTCTTCTGCAGACACAGATGTGAATGCCTAGTGTTGAGATGGAAGACCCTAAGTTCATGAATCACCACGTGGAGGAGAGTAACTCCGAACCTCAGCAGAGAGCACCAGCAAGAGATAAACTGATATTGGGTTAAGTTACTGACTTTTTGGGGTTATTTGTTATTGCAGCATCACTCAGCCTCTCTTCACTAATACAGTTCCTCTATAGATTTGCTTGGATTTTTTTATGTGAACTCAGAGCAACTGTGTACAATGACAGTTTTGTTTCTTCCTTTTGAATTCTTAAGTAATTAAATTTTTATGAATACCAACCTTAACAATTAATGATGTTGACACAATGTTATGTTTTGCAGATCTTTAATTAAACATTTATTAATGTTGATTTGCCATTTTCCTTTGTGTTCTTTCAGGTCTCAGACATTTGCATAGGTCCTTAAAAAGCTGGTAAGTTCCAGCCCTATGTCAAGGATGCCTAAGGGTTAATGATGCCCTGGCTGGGCTGATGCCCATTTTGAGAACTTTACCAGTCTCGGAGCTTGCAATCCAGGGGGAAATAATGCAACATGGGTACAGAGAGCCCTGGCCAAGGGAAGTCAGCAGAGCTTAGAAGTAACAATAGCACTATGGGTATTATGGCAAAATGATGCTGGGATGTCTTCCTTTTTAACAGTTCATCCTTTCTTTTAGGAGAGGAGCAGTTAGTCTTCACTCTTGCCTTCTCTTACTCCTAGAATTTGGTAAAGACTCTATCTTATTATTACCATAATACTGAAAGTATGCTCTAGCTCCCAAAAGTCCATAGTAATAAAACCTGACCTTATCAAAAGGATATATGAATTGGAGGATAGTAATTTGCTGTACAAAGGGCTCCCTGCTCCACAAAATAAATTCAACTTTGGTGCCCCTAAAACAGCCAGTTCCCTTGGTACATGTTAAATATAACTCAATTTACAAAAATTCCATTTGCATATAACCTTTTCAGTACCACATCCATTGTGCAAAGCAATGTACACTTGTAATTGGCTGTCAGTTGCGAGGAGAGCACCCTCGCACGTATTGTATCAAGATCTGCAATTTTAAAAATCTCCACGGGACAGAGAAGTAGAATGGCTAAATTTCCAGCTGTTCATCTGACTCTGCTGGTTATGCTGACGAAGGACATTTGTTCATTGCTTTGGAAAACATGTGCCTGGTACAAATTAATATTGTGTATTTAGAGACAGGAAATGAGGAGGATCCATTAGGTGAACTGGGCGTGAGTTGCCTGAATTGGGTTTGTAATCAGTCTGGACGTATTGGCGAGGTTCTGTTTATCTTGGTGGCCTGACAGGCATCAGGAAAAGGTGAAATGAAGCAAAGGATGAGTTCAAGATCATGGCTTATAAATCATTTCTTCCCCATGATGTCATCTGCCAAGGGAAAGACTAAGTAAGTATGGTGAGCTGAGCCATGGACAAGTTTTCAGCGCCTGTGGAATAAGGAGTCACGGTTACCCAGCCAGCTTCCACGGCCTGACTCCAGGGGTGAGCAGGGGGGATTCTCTAGATAGTGCACATTGCCACAGGCATGCTGCCAAGGGACTTAGAGAAATCATGGGATTTTCTCATGTGTCTATGCAAAAAGGAAAAGTGGCATCTTTTTATGGCAAATTGAATTAAAGGAGATTATTGCCAGTGGTGCCAAGTAGCAACTAAAACCCATTTCAACCTGAATATTAAAGACCCTGCCTGCCACACTACACTCTATTTTCAGAAACGATACCTTCCTCACCCGTTCCCACTGCCTGCCTTCCCTGTGTCTGATGCCAGGGCCCTTCCCTTCTGATTAGAAAGCTCCCCCTGGGCTTTCATCCAGGGCGGCTAGCAGCTCTGGCTCCCTAGGCTAGCCTGCGGGATGTGTCAGCCACGTGGCAAGAGTCAGATGCCTCCCTCCCGGAGACCGGTGCTCCTCAGCCACTGAAAGGGGCTATATAGACCTGGATTTAAAATTTTATGCTGGATGGAACGACTCCTTGAGCCCCCCACCCCCCCACCCCGCAGACTCTCCCAGTGCAAGTTCAATTCCCAGAAGGCAGGGCTTGGCTTCTGGTTCTGAGGCAGGTGCTATAAATTGACTGTCATAAACTCCCTGGGTGCAGGCGAGTTACATACATACACACATCAATTAATAAGTAACAACGACTTGAAAACAGGAGTTTCGGTTACACCAGATTAAAAAAGTAAAAATACTGTGATACTTCTTAGAAGTCCATATATGGGGTAGCTGATTAAACACTTGATCTCAGCACACCTTCACAGGGAATTCATGATGTGGCCAGAATTGATTTTTGCCGCAGTGCGAGGCAGGGCTGCGTGTGCATTGCGCTCTGCACAACTTAGGGGCACCATTAGCATGGAGTGCAGAAAGAACGTGCCCCTCAGGGCTAGGCAGCCTTGGCTTGCGTGGCTGTGCCCTGTAGCCGGGCCCTGGGCAGAGTGACGGTCATCTGTTTGTATTTAGACAGCTTTACTTCAGGGAAAGAGGAGAGTCTAGTGTGCAGACCTACCTCGGTTCATGTACTTGCTTGTCCATTTACCACCCTGGGCATCCTCTGTAACCTCTCTCCCACCACCCAGCCACGGCCAGACAGACAGTGCCATGAATGTGGGCTTCCCTTCTTCTCATGTAATTTATTTCAAATTTTTATTTTACTCTGGCAAAATATATATAACATGAAACTTGCCATTCTAACCATTTTTTAAGTTTACAATTCAGTGGAATTAATTGCATTTGCAATGCTGTGCTTCCATCACCACCATTACCAAAACATTTTCATCACCCCAAACAGAAACACTGTACCTCTTACGTATAAACTCTCCATTCGCCACCGACCCCAGCCCCCGGTAAACTTGAATCTACTTCTGTTTTCTACAGATTTTCTTATTCTAGATATTTTATGTAAGTGGAATCAAACAATCAGTGTTCTTTTGTATCTGGCTTATTTCATTCAATATAATGTTTTCAAGGTTCATCCATATTGTAGCATGTTTCAGCACTGCATCACTTTTTATGGCTGAATAGTATTTCTTTGTTTTCACGTTCTGTTTATCCATTCACCTGCGGATGGACACTTGGGTTGTTTCCACTTTTGGGCTATTGTGGATAATGCTGCTATGAACACTGACCTCCTTGTTTTCAATTCCTTGGGACATACACCTAGGAGTGGAATTGCAGGATCATATAGTAACTCTTATGTTTAACTTTTTGAGGAAATGAGCAGCTTGTTTTCCACAGGAGCTGCACCATTTTACACTCCCACCAGCTGTGCACAAGCATTCAATTTCCCCCACATAACCATCGACACTTCTTTACTTTCTTTTCTTTTTATTAATAGCCGTCCTAGTGGGGGTGTAATGTGGCGGCTCCATCCTGAGAGTGCTGCCCTGGGGAGCCATGGGATGGGAAGGGGAACAGAGGGTCCTTCTGAGCCCTCCCCCCCACTGCCTGGTGGAGGGAGAGCAGTCCAATGCTGATTTCTCTCTTCTCCCTAAGTTCCCTTTGGAAACTGAGGTCCTAGCTTTTCGGATTCAAGTATCACACTGCAAAAAGGAGGAACATCCTCCACGGCTGAGAGCATCTTCTGTGGCTCAGGTCTCAGCCAAGATTGTAGATGGCAGCATTCATCTCTTGTTCCCAGGGAAAGGCAGGGCTGACTTTTTAAGTGAAGCTAGAAATCTGAGCCCTGACCATAAACCAAAACCAAGGGACTTCAGACGGTCCCCAAAGCAGCAACTCACTTTGTTCCATCTCCTCCTCCTTACCCCTAAGTTGTCAAGAATTGCTTCTTCTACCCTAGTTCCAATACATTTTCAGGGCTTAACTGCCCCACACCACTCTCCCATGCACACACTTTGCCCAGACAGTAGAAGTGATATAAGCTGTGGACCGAGAAGCAGGCGCTTGCTCTGCCATAGCCGTGTCCACTCAGGCTGGTCATGTAACCTGAGCCAGGTTTTTTTGTTTTGTTTTGTTTTGTTTTGTTTAACTCAGGGATTAAGAAAAGCAGCCTGCCTTATCTACTTCCCCTTGCTGAGAAGTTCGAGTCAAATGTGGATATGAAAACACTTTTGTAAACTGTCATACACTGGCACAGATGTGAGTATTATTTTTCTCCTTGGGAGGACAGAAAGGATGGTTCTGAAATGGGGACAACCTGGGCTTTATTCTACCACCTGAGGTACCAGCAGCAAACTAGCAGCTGTGGAATCCTCCAGGTATGTCGTGTTTGCTCTACACGGTGTTTTAAAATATTTTAAATTACTCGTCAATGTTTGAAAACCAAGACAATTTTACATTTAAAAACAGATTTCTAGCTTCACTTAAAAAGTCAGAAGGCCCGGTGGCAGTGGCCACGGTGGACATCGTGAGTTGTAGCAGCTGCCCCTGGCCAGAGCATGTGCTCCCTTGGTCTACATGGTGTCTCCCACTCCCTAGTATCCCATACCTGGTGATGCTATCACCTTGCCTGGCAAGGCCTTAGTGGACATTTGAGTTTGCAACCCCCAGGATGAGCCCTGCTAGGGATTTACCTGAGAAAGTGGTTGCCTCTTCTTTCCCACTTGATTTTCACTGCTCTGGCAGCACTGTTGTCCCTATCACCACCACGCTTCCATCCCATGGAGAAGAGGTGTGCTTTCTTCTGAAGCAGGAGATGGGGAAAGCCCATAGGCTAAGAGGACCTCTCCATCGTCACCAAGAAAAGCCTGTTAGGGGATGCCCAGTCTTCAACAGCTGTGCCAAGAGGACTGGATTATGCTTTCATGAGGCAACATCTACTCCAAGGGTGAGGGCAGTATTCTGGTTAGTGATGCTCATGGCTTAAAATAATTGATTAATCTGTCTCCCACGTGCTTGGGTTATCAAGGCTCAGTTGGGCAGTGTTCACTTAGGCTCCCTCAGATGGCAGCTGGGGCTACAGCCAGCTAAAAGCTCAATTGAAAAGCTGGAAGTCCAAGATGGCTCATTCTCCTGATTGGGTACTGATGCTGGCTGACAGGTTGGAGCTCAGCTGTGCTGTCAACAAATCACCAGGTAGGATATTAGGGAGTGGGAGAGACTGTGTAGACCAAGGAAACTCCTGCCCTGTCTTCTCCATGCAGCCTTGGCTTCTCACTGTGTGGTGGCTGGGTTCAGAGAGGGAGCATTCCAAAAGCGAAAGTTCTTAGAGACCCATCACTTCTGCCACATTTGGGCGGGTCAAGAGCAAGTCACAGAACCTTCCAGAATGAAGAAAGAGAGAGAGTATGCAAATGCCTGGTCCATGGGGAGCATGAGTCATCGGAGGCACCTTTGGAAACCAACCCCCACAGGCAGCATTGGTGAGGTCTGGGCCTTATTTCACTGCTGCGTGCACATGTGTCTTTTTAGAACAGCTCATCTCCTCTCCCTTCAGCTTTCCCCAAGGTAAGATATTAATGAGATCATATTTGAACTCCCTGACAAAGTAATGCCTCCTTATAAAGCATACTATTATTATTAGGCTGTCTGAACACTCCCACCTGGAGTCCACAAAAGACAGGATAAGGAACGACTTTGTACACATCTCAATAACAAACAGAAACTTCATTAAACCCATTGAAATAACACAGGCATTCAGATTTAGTACAGATCAAATCCTATTACCAACAAATTGCATCCGATTGCCTCCAAAAATCTGTATAACCAGATGTTTTCCAAGCTCTGCTTCCTTCAAGCTAATAACCAATGTAAGCAAAGTGAAGGACTACCTGAGAACCAGAACATCCCCTGAGATTTATTATGATGGGATCTGACCCATTTTCTTTTAGTCACAGGTTCAGGCATTTTTAAAATCAGAATGAAGAAACTTGTAGAACTCAGGAGTATGAGCTGGCTATGAAATGGGCCTCATTTAAATAGTAGAAAATGCAACCTTATTCTGTTATCAGGCTTCCCTTCCAGTCCCTGAGGGATTTCCACTCAATTCTCCGGTCAGCATCTGGTAAGCTTACAGTGCAAGAGATGTCTGGCAGCTTGGATCCCCCCATCCGAAACCCAGAATCTTCCCCAGAAAAAGAAGTAAAGGAGAAATAAAGCAAAGGGCTTTGGACTATGTAAAATTGTGGAGTAGCAGCAGAGGCCTCCTGCTGCATTTAGACATTTCCCCAAGTTAAGCCTATGCTTTTGCTTTTTCGGAATGCATGCATTTCTTAATACTTCCCTGTTTGTCTCTGCTTGAAGGCCTTAAGGGCTTGAGTTCTGGGTGGACCAGGTACACCAAAGCCCCCAGGAATTCGACTGCTCCTGCAGGTAGCAGCCACTGTCCTCTTGGTCCCCTCTAAGGGGCCGTTTCTCGAAGGTCACTCCAGGCCTTCCCTCCATCCATGGAATCCCTACTGACTATTCTTGGTTCTCATTTCAGGCCCCAACTTGCCTTCCCCATGACAGGCCTCAACATCGCACACATGCAGCTCTGCCTCACGAAGACCTCTTCTTCTCTTCCAGCCCTTTTGGCTGAGATACACATGGGCAAAGGCATAGCATGTGCACAGTCAGAAACCAGCAGAAAGGTGACCCATGCTTATGATGCGGTTTCCAGAAGTTTGTTGCATGTAGAATCAGATACAACCTCTGTACTTTTAGCCAAGACCCATTTGTTCAGACCATCTTAGTGTTGTCCTCCCTTCCATCATTTTGCATCTCTATATCTTTTTTCAGTTAAAGAATGTCATCTCCTAACCTCCTTAACCCACTGCCAAATGAACCTTACTCAAGCTATCGGCAGTCCCCTAATTATTTTGTCTCATACTAGTTGAAACTTATATGCATTACATTTTATTTTTAATTTTTTAATTCAACAATCATAGGTAGAGAATCTGCTGATGTTCTGGAGATTCTGCTTAAGTTCTGGGGCTACAGAAGTAGGCAGTGCTGTAGAAGATAAGGCCAAGTTGGGAGTAGCTCTTATCCAAGCTGGGTGAAATCTTTTGTGCATGTTTGCCATTCCCATCCCAATAGATTATCAGCACTTTAAAGACAAAGATTGGGCTTTTGTTGCCATTTGTAACTCTCTCTCCATATCATCCAGCCTAAGGCTCTGCCTAGAGTAGACCCCCAGCCTTATTGACCAGAGGGCTGAGATCTGGCTCCACCTTCAAGCCAGGGGGTAACTTTACTTCCCAGGATAACCCTAAAAAAGCCCCAAAGAGCTACCTGAGAAAAGAGGTCCTTAACTTCCCCCAGTGCATCACACAGGTGGATTCCAGTTGTGAAGTCTACGGCAAGAAATTTGTTCTGGGGAGCTTAAGTGCATTATTAAAGGATACACTTTATTTTACAAGTTAAACAAATTTATGATTGCTCCTATGTAACAGCCCTTTTCTGGCTTGCATGGCAATATTCTTACGTGGTATAAGAGTCAGCATCCTGGGTGCATGGGTGGTTCAGTGGTAGAATGCTCACCTTCCATGTGGGAGACTGGGGCTCAATTCCTGAACCATGCACCCCCACCCCCACCCCCCAAAAAAGAGTCAGCATCCTTAGGTCTGGTGAAGAGCCTGCAGCCTGCATAGAGCAACCATTAGTGATGTGCCATTCATCTTGGGCAATTATGAATTATCATAGAGTTTAACTTTACCTAAATGCTTTATTCACTTTTACATCAAGATCTGCATATTTCCTGGTATGTGTATCAAGCTTTTGAATCCCTTGTTCATATGTGTTTGGGAAAAAAAGGGTTGAGAATCATGCCTTTAAGATAATTTCTTATCCAAAATATCCATACAACAATTGAGAACAATTGTAATGCCTTGTTGACAATTCCCAAATTCCTTCTGTGAGGAGGTGGAAGCCTGGCAGGTTTTTGTGGCACTTGTCTAAGGAAACTTTTGCCTGCCCCAAATATAAGAGATTCCGTGTCCTAGCCTTCAGGGTACAGTGAGAAGCTTGTCTTATAAATTGTCATTTTATTGATCACAATGTATACTGCTAATTGCCTTTTCTGCTTTATGCATTTTAATTACTTGCCTTTTTTTCCCCCTGTGTTTGAGTCTCTGGGTGATTGGATCGCCAAGGGTGCAACTTCAAATAATTCCCATAAAGAAATGTCTGTTATAATGTTGGTGAGTTGACCTTCTTTGTGAGACCAGCTCCTAAGTGAAAATTATTCTTAAAAGATGCTTCCTATGGAGGGAGAGCTCATGTCTTCGCTGGACTCCAGGAGCATGAGAGGGAAGAGTGCAGGGTGCCCATACTCAGCTAATGTAGGAAAGAATGTGGGAATGTTGGGCTCTGCATGGGGGTGGGGGGAGGGGGGCACATCCAGGCACCTCTGAGCCAGAGAGAGAAACAGGGCTGTCTGCCTTTATCTGGGACAATAAGGGCACATTTCATGATGAGGAGCATAATTCAAAGCAAAGATCATCTGCTCTCCATGTTCAAAGGAGCTGCTGTGTTTCCAGAAAATTTTCTTCCCTCCCCTCTCACCTTCCTTTTCTCTTCCCCCCTGACTGTAGAGGTGCCCAATCCCTACTGTACCTTAGGGCAGGTGCAAGGAGATGTGTATGGTCTCAGGAGCAGCTCCAGAAGTTGCCACTAAAATTGAACTACCTCCACCATCTGCCCACTGCACACTTCTAGGGCTGAGTCTCATGTATGAGACAACTACAAGTCAGGTTCAATCAGATAGAGATACCAAATGAAGCACACGCCACTCAAGGGGAAGATGCAGGGCTTAGAGAAAACTAAGCTAAGTGTCAGACCTCATAACCTGAAGATGCATTACTTTTTATTTCCCACCTTATTATCTGATATTAAAAAAAGAAAAAATGAAACCTGACCAGTTTTGAAAAACTGTTTATCTAATACCTGGTTATATAACAATTAATAAATGTACACATTTTAATTCCTCAATTCCAGAAATTTCTGAACATTATCTCAGTACCCTCCTAAAGCATATACTTTTATCTTCATTTAATAGCTGAGGAAACTGACACAAAGGCACACATGGCAATTAGAGCAAATCCAGGACTCGAATCTCCTCCTTCTCACTTCATGACTAGTTCATTTGAAGACATCTTCTCCGGTCCCAGGCTTATTTCTCTCCTTTTATTCCATCAGGAATCCATATGTCACTCCAATGTTATTATGCTGCCTTTTTGTTCTCTGGATGTCACTTCCGAGACTGATTTTCTTGGGTAGTTTTGGGGAAGTCATCTCATTACATTGTGGTTCCAATACATATGTCCACACACAAGTGCCCTCAGCCTGAGCATTTTAATTGCTTGGGCTGAGAGAGTGGTGAGGGACCCTGGCATGGCAGAACCCCTCTCTGTGCTGTAAATGTGTGAACATCCTTGGGCATTTTAAAGAATCGATTTTTCCTGCCAGAAGAGCTTCCACTGAGCATCCAGTGCTTTACATATATTATCTTTCATCTTCAAAGCAACCCTATAAGACATGGATTCTTATTGTTATTACACCATTATTATCATTCCCAGTTTACAGATCAGAACGCTGAGGCTCAGAGAGGTTTAGCCATTGTCTGTAGAGGTGCCGTTTATTCTGATTCCTAAGCCCATGCTCTTCTTTATATTCTTTCTTCCTCTGTGTTTTGATATTAATTGCTCGGTCTAAGTAAGCAAAAGAATTTTGATCATTTATTGACTAAAAATAGAGGAAGCACCAGCGGGACCACGCTTGAAGCACAGGATAAAGTTTGAGTCTCCAGAGCAAGGAGTTGGCCAAACAGGTATGAGAATCAGGAGTCCCAGATTCTAATTCCAATACTTGAGCTAAAAGCACTGACCACTTCTCTGGACTTAAGCAGGTTGCTTTGCCTTTCTGGACCTCCATTTCTTCCCCTGCATAATGAAGAGTTTATAGGAGGGGCTCTCTGAAGTCCCATCCTGTTCACAGATTCCCATTGCACACCAACTGGGATGTGTTCTTTTTCAGAACAATTCTGCATCCCAGAATCTCATGAAGCAGTAAGACTCAATTCCCCATAACCACAACATTCAGCATTCCCACTTGCCCAGAGCATACGGCATTGTGGATGCCTGCCAGAAAGCCCTGTGAACGGAAGTGAGGAATGAATGAACATCAGCAGCCAACAGGCTGATTTGGCCTTCTTGTTTTTCTTATTACTGAGCATCTACAGCGCGTATAGGAGATGGTCACTTCTACAGTTCTTCAAGGACATGGTCTCTGCCCCCACAGCGTTTATTATTTCAAGTTCTCTCATTTATCTTCCCCTCCCATCAACAATGAAACTGGACTTTGGTCTTCTTTTTGGCATTTTTAATTTCTCAGTGTGTCTCTATTTAGTATTTTAATAAAACATGGAATCTTCAAATAGAGGAGAAAGTCCCCATGTCTCATAGTAGCACAGCTTGTGAAAGAAAAAAGCCAAGCAAAGACCTAGTTCATCTATGCAGGAGAAGTATAAAGGAAATGAGGAGGAAAGAAGGATGGGAAGACAGTTTAATTTTGATTTTATTTGGCATCTCTGTTCTTTCTCAGTCCTCACCGCTATGTCCCAATCTCATCTTTTATTATACTTTTTATTATGAAACTCAGAAACATGATGGAGAAAAGGGAAGAGCATGGGGGAGACAGGGAATTAAGAATAGAGCTAATATTAAATATGTTTCATGAGTTATCAGTTGATACAGAATCCTAATATCCAAGACTGAAGTCAGACTTTCATTTTTAAAGAGCCAAGGTTGGTTGGTTTGTTGCCATTTGCAAGATTGATTTTTTTTTTCTGTTAGGCACAAAGCCTTACCGCCTCCCCACCCCCACCCCATCAACAATGGCTCACAAAAAGAGCTTTGTTGCCAGGCTGCAGGGACCCCAGGCCGTACAGGAAGCCAAGGGCAGCTATCTTTAGCCGAGTTGACATAAGCACAGGAATGTGGCTTAGTGGTGCCCTGCCAGCCGCATTTTCTGCCTTTTCTGCCCAGGTTATGAAAGGGGCTGGGGAGAGAAAGGGAAGGGTGTGTTCCAGGGTTTGCCAAAGTTTCACAAGAACTTACAGTGGAAGCATGTCCTGCAGAAATTCCCTTCCCAATGCTTCAGTGAGCTGCAGGACAAAGGGAGCAGAGGAATGCGAGTGGACAAGAAGTTGATCTCTGATGACAACCTGTAGAGGCATGAAAAAGTTTTTGATAAATGATGTAAGTTGCAGACAGTCCTGCCAGCTACCAAGAGGGATCAGCCGGGGCTCTTGCCATAAGGCACTGGGGACTGGCTTGGTGGGGAGGACTGCAGATCTGGCTTAGAGATTCACTTGAGTCTCTAAGTCACATGAGATAGATGCCAGCACCAACAGTGGTTTATTAGGGGTGAGTGCAGACTTGGTCCAAATCCAGGTAACAAGAAGCTTCTTTCTGATCATGAAAGGTAGGGGACAAGGGCTGTATTTCCACGTCTCTAATAGTGAATAGCCATGAAGGTATGTGCCAGCCTATTAGCCATTAAAGCAATCAGTGTGAGATCCAACAGAAACCCTCAATGCACTGTGGCTGGTTGTCCGTAACCCCCCAAAATACTGGAGTGGAAAAGATTGAATCCACTGATTACTTTGTTTTGATGGGTTAAAAACTGGTCTGCTTTCTTTTATTTCCTTAACTGATATGTTTGAATTCTGAATTAAGGAATCTGTTCTCTGTTCCCTTTTGGTTTGACTCGGCTGTAAATGTTTGGAGAAGAATCCAGGGGTGAGTGTCTGTTCTAGGCAGTTGTTTGTGTTGGGACAGCTGGGTTATGTGGGGAAAGAAAAAGGAAAAAGAAACAGAGGTGACAAGAAATGAGACAAGGTAAGAAAGGGCGAGGGGCGGTAGCATAAGGGATCCGGTGGAAACTGAGAGTGAAGCAAAGAGATGTTTGAGATTAATAACTTATACCAGAATCCCAGGTACCCTACAAAAATACTTGAAAGTTCTTGTGACTTACATAGAACATTTAATACATGAGCCATTTAATGTTACCGTGCACCATTTTAAGTTGAAAGAGGTTCATGGGGCTTTAGTAGGATCTTCACTTTGAGTGGGTGGAACAGGAGAAAGTGATAAAGCTAAGGATTTACCTGAGATCTGAGGAAGCTGCCTGGGAAAGGTACTTGCTACTGTGTAAGACTGATCCTCCTTTAAAATCTCAAGTTCATTTACATACAGTCTGGGAGACACTGGACCACATTCTTCCCTCCATGCCCCTATCTGCTCAGTTTGCTGACATCAGACTATAAAGATATTATCCTGATTACTTGAAGCCCTTTCTGGTTGGACAGAACATCCTTTGAAATGTTCTCACACCTCCTTTTCTCAGAGCGTGTACATTGAGGAAAACGCATTTCCTTCCTGTTGAGAAAAGTTAATGATCATTTTCCATTATATTAAAATATTTCCCATTGCTATGACTTAAGTTAAATGTACCTGTAGAAATCACCATGCACTGCAGACTTTAGCTATGCCAAGGCTGAGGCACCTGCGTGTTATTTCAGAGTTTGTCTTTTAGAAAGTGTTTATTCCAGGTGAGTTATGACAAAAAAAAAAAGCAAATCACACCGTTTGTGGGGAATTAGTAGGTAATAAAAAGTTCTTTTAAAAAATCACTCAGCATGAAAACCCAAATTTTTAACAATGTTGTCTCCAGAACATAATTACAAACACCACATTGAATCTCTGAACCAGAAATAAGAGCCTTCCTTTAAAATATAATAAATACTTTAAGTATTGGGACAAATGTTACTCTTTTGGGATAGATCAGATAGAATTACAGTTACTACTGTATTATAATTCCTTGGGTAATTACTTTTTCAATTTCCATCCCTCCTCAGGAGGTTCCTAATTTGCGTCCATAGAGGACAAGGAAAGGTCAGGAAGTAGACAGACTGAAAAACCCAGAGTGGCCTCAGGTGACTCACAATCCCCATGAGGGCAGAGGTATTGTTTTTCCCCATATTTTGGCAGATATGAGGTCATCAGGACCAGAATTTTAGCAATATGAAGGTGACCATAGCATGAGTGAAGAAAGGAAGAGGAGAAAGAAGGTAGGCTCTTAAGGTGGAGTGAGATGTTTGTTGTGAAAAGCAAGAATACCCCGAAATGCATTTAGGCAGTTCAACTGAGGCCAGCCCACCATCAGTTTTATTCCCCTTCCAATGGTGTTTTAGTTTGCAAGCTGCTGAATGCAATATCCCAGAAATGAAACAGCTTTAAAAAAGGGAATGTATTAAGTTGCAAGTTTACAGTTCTAAGGCCATGAAAATGTCCAAAGTAAGGAACCAACAAGAGATTACCTTCATTCAAGAAAGACTGATGCTATCTGGAACACCTCTGTCAGCTGGGAAGGCCCCTGGCTGGCATCTGCTGGGGTCTCTGGCTTCTGGACACCTCTCTCAGCTGGGAGGGCATATGGGGATGTCTGCTGGCTTTCTCTCCTCATTTCATAAGTCTTCCCTGGGGGTTGGGGTCAGGGGGTAGAGATGTATCTCCATGGAAACCATCTAATCAAAAGTTACCACCCACAATTGGGTAGGTCACATCTCCATGGAAACAATCAAAAAGATCCCACCCAGCAATATTGAATGAAGATCAAAGAACTTGGCTTTCTGGGGTACATGACGGTTTCCAACCAGCCCAAATGGTTATTTGCAAAAGTGAGAGGACGGGTCATGTGTCTGCAGTGGACAGATATTGACTGTCTCCTAAGCCTGGGATATGAGGAAGAGTAGAAGGAGGTGAACGTTAGTATTGAACATTTTAACAGCCAAATTCATTATGGTTGAAAATTTTTTTTAATTTTATATTCAGAATTTCATATATGCACAAAAGTAGACAAACCAGTAAAATAAGCCCCCACATGCCCAGCCATTGGATTCAATAATTGTCATGATTTGGATAATTTGCTTCTTCTATCTTCCCTATCATTTCTTTTTACTTTTTTCACTTTGCTGCAGTAGTTTAAAGCAAATTTGGGGTATTATGTCATTTCACCCTTCTACATACTTCAATATGCATCTCAAAATATACGCAGTTTCCTACATAACTGTAATAATATTGTTAAACCTAACAAAATTAACAATAATTTCTTGTTATCATTTGATTCTCAATTCAAATTTCCCTGACTGTCACCCCACTCCACCCCCCAGTTTCAGTGGATTATGCAAAACAGAATCCAAACAAGATCATTATTATATCTGGCTGCTACTGGACTATTTATTTTGGGAAAAAAATCTTTCTTTCTAGAGATTGTATCATTTAGGAAATCCCACAAGGTTATTTACTATCATTTGAAAGTGGCCTTAAATACCAGAAATAAATTTCATCTCTGATGGAGTAGGCTTGGTTGGAACTGCATACCCAGTAACGCCTGGTGGATGCCTTATGCATACCTGGATAGTGGCCACCCTTCCTAAATGGAAAATTACATTTGCTTTTTTTGTTCAAATAATATCTTGGTTTCTGTGAGTGGACATATTGGATTCTATAATATGTCAATTTATTTTTAAATAACATTTCTCATTCAAAACACACTAGTAATTGGCATCATTAGATATTCCAATTGCTTTATGGTTATCTATTTATCACTTGGATTTCAGCTGGGAACCCCTGTCTCCAAGAGAACAAGAGAAACTTGGTTCAAACTTCCCAATTCCACCTCCTATTAAAACTCTAAGACCTTGCCATGATTCCTGCAAATGTCCAGGGCTGATGACCTCATGGGCTCTCCACTGATGCTTACATGCATGGTGCTGCCTCTATCTCATTCATATCAACCAGACATAAAACTCAGCTTCTTCAGGAGTTCCACAAACCTCCTCCCATACTCAGCATTGTATGAACATCCTCATTTTAAGATTTGGTGGGCAGGGCCATGGAGAAGGGATCTCCTCACACAGGGCACAATTTTCACCTCTTATTGGTCTCCCTCTCACCACCACCCACCCATTTTTCCTCACTTCTTGTTTTCTTTTCTTTCCTCTTCCTCTTATGAATGTGACAGACCCCTCTCCTTATCTCATACAAAAGAGATGAATAATAACTTTCCAGCTTGAATACATACTTGGGTCTCACCTTCTACCCCAAGTGGCCTGCCAAAATATTTCTTCCAAATAAATTTAGGGTTCCTTTTAAGAGAAATTCTGGTGAACATATTTTCTCTGCCTCATTATAAATATCTAACAGTCAGGCCCTAATTTTAGTCCATTCCCTCTGTAAATCCTACTTATCCATGGATGTGTGCTGAGCATTTCTCTGAATTCCTTCATCTGAAAACACAGGACATTCTGGCCCACCAAGGGCTGGGACAATAGCAACAGGGTTGTGCAAAACTATGCCACCAACACTAGAAGGCCTTTTTCTCCCTCTCATTGACATAAAACACACCCTGACTGCAAAAGCTCAGCAATTTTCTGATATACAACTCTCATCACCCATAAGGCAAAACTTTCACGAAAGACAGAAGGACTTGTTTAAACCTGCCTCTTCTGACTTCAAGTGTTCTCAATTCACAGTTGGTATTCCCACAGCCAAGGAATTCTCACTTACCGAAGAGGAAAAATTCTCGGAATGTTTGTGTCTTACCCAATTGAGCAGATCACAAAGACTAAATGGGCACACTGTCTTTGAATTTGGCTTCGGGAAATATGCCCAATCAATCCAAGCAATTTCAGCTGCCAGAAACTGCAGAATCCATCAACCTGGGCTCCAATGTCAGTCTAGGAACTTAAATCTGCTTACAGTTTTCTTTTCCACTTGATGAGGGCAAGTCATTGTCCTTTAGGTTTTCCTTCCTTCACTTCCCTCAGCCCCCTCTTCTCGTAAACTTGACTGCTCCTCCCAAGGATTCAGGTGGGATTCCATTATTTGATGAAAATTCTCCAAATGAGAGTGAGGAGATTGCCTCTGAATGTGAAGGTACTCAAGCTATGCAATATTTTCATCTCATTCAAGCTGCCCAGTATGCAGAAACATACCTTGTGGGACAAATACATACACACACTCATTCCTGCAAAATGCTGGCGGCTCTCCTCAGAAGCCAAGAAGCTGTGAATCCCTGACGTTCAGTCCTGGAAATAAAAGAATCATAACGTCTTAATTTTCCTTCTGAGCCACTGAGCAGGCCATTTTTGTTAGTTTTCAGAACTTCTTATCAAGAAAATACATCTGCTAAATGACCAAGCATTCCCCTGGGTCTATTTGCAAAAATATTCTAATGGACACCATATTTGAATACCACAGCATTTCCATTATACCTGCCTCATTATCTTATGAGGATCTATCTGTCTTTTGTTTGAAAATGTGCTTATTGTGAAGCCTGGTAAATCTCAGGCGAAAATAGTAGATTTATGAAGTGTCCTCTAGTTCCTGTCTGCTCCCTCCTAAGGCTACAACCCCAAAAGATCATTCATTGAAACGTGTTTTGGTGTCAACTCTGAAATTCTGCTTTTTAAGAACATTTCATAATGAAACCTTGGAAATAGCACCCAGAGGTTTTGCTCCTGCCTTACCCCAGAAGGTCACATGCTCTAATGCAGCTTAAAGGGACACTAATCATATTCAGCGTGTGAGGAGAGAGGCTTGTAGTAGAAGATGACACCATCATTTGCATAGGATGTAAAAATGAAGGGCCATTAATTTTATAGCATTAATTGAAGAGCAGAAGTGTTAGACCTCTATAATTATCTTCAGTGAATACATTTCAAAGGCATCTTCCCAAATGAAGCTTGTGCGTGCGAATGTGTGAGGATATAGACACCACTTTGTCCCCCTTCAAGATACACAGATGAACTTATCATTAAGTTAAAAGCTTAACTTAAATCTGAATTGCTTCCTCTGTTTGGAAACAAGACCTGTGCGGATTCTAACCTCCAGAGAGAGTATTTTGCCCAGAAGAGGGGTTTCCAGAGCTGCCTGGTGCATCTCAGAACCAGTGAGCTGGAGAACAGGAGAGGAACCTCCTCAGCTCTAGGAGGTAGGCGCTGTCCCCAAGTGTCCTCCCTTCATCCTGGAACACCATATACAGCACCCCCACTGGGGCCTTACACCCCTTCTTGCTTCTGATTTTCTCCTCATGTCCTCCCTACATTCTAAGCGTACCAGTCCTATGTATTGTGGTCATGGGGCCAAACTCTCAGCTAAATGACCAGATCCAAATAGGTACATCACACTAAATAATTACTCTGCAATTTAGCCACCATCGTGGCTTGCAACCTAAGGTCGGCATGGAAAGTAGCATGGCTAAGTGTTTAAACAGAAGATCATTTGAATGCCTCATTAGTCTTGCAACCAAAAAGAAAAAGAAAAGTCAAATAGGGGACATGGGGCTTTTTGTTTCTGTTTTCGATCAGTAAGAGACAATTAGAAGGTGACACCAGCTCTATGACCACAAGCAACATGGCACACCAGGGTCGAAAGCAACAGTCACAGTCCCGATGGTCCTTTTTTTTTTTTGCTTCAGTGCGGTGAGGGGACAGAGTGGGGTAGTAAGAATAGGACGGAAGGCAAAGACTTCATGCAATCCAAGGCTTAAAAGTTCTTTGGGGGTTATGGTGATTATCCTAACATCTGAGACTCATTACCTTAAAAAATACTCACTGCCTCTGACCCTTAGAGCCGCAGAATCTCCCTGGTATATAATTTAGGGTTCCTGGGGGACAAGGTTGGGAGCCACCGGTGTAAATAAAGTAACCCATTAGCTAATGAGGTAACATGATGCATACACTCATTTGAAAGCACCTGTCTCTGGGGGCCCTGCAGGAATGACGATTCTGGTGGGGATTTCAGGTGCGACTGTGGATAGTAGGAGGAGAACTTGAGGCCCATAGGACTTTTAAGATTTCTCAGGCAAGGGAACATTGCAACTTTGTGCTAAGCTTCTCTAGATAGAAAGGGCTCACTCAGGAGGTGAAGACGTCTCCCACATTCCTATATGCTACACAGCTTAATTTTCCCTTCGTTTCATGCTTCATTTACTTAGTTTGGAACTATATTCTTTTTTTTATTATTTTCTTAAGGTACACTTTACATATAATATACTTCACATCTTTAAAGCACACAATTTGATGTGTTTTGACAACAGTATGCACTCATGAAACATCAGAACAATCAAGATAACATTTGATTACTTCTCAAAGTTTTCTCACACCGCTTTTCAATCCCTTCGCTCTTCACCCTTGTCCTCAGCAACCACTGATCTGTGTTCTGTCACTGTAATGTTAGTGAACATTTTTCAGAATGTTATGTAAATAGAATCCTTTGGTATGTACTCGTCTTTGTCAGGCTTCTTTCATTCAGCTGTGCTGTATTCTTTGGCATTCACTAGAGATATTCCACACACACACACCACAGGAAATAGCCTCGTCAGCCAAGATGATCAGTGACGTGGCAAGATAAATAGTTTGCAGACAAAGCAAGCATTGGATGAACATTAGGTTTTGCAACCTTATGCTGAGAAGTTCAAGGTACTCTATAGAAAAAAGATCCCAATATATTTGTAAACAAGGAATGTCAGTTTCTTTTTGGAAGATGCGCTGATTCTTATAGCTTGTTCTTGTTCTGCAATTGAAATTCCAGGACCTAAGGCAGCCTTCTTCAAAATAGCCCATCCACCTGCATATGGCACATCTGACTTTATTTCCTCAATAAAATGGCATGTCAACTTTTTGTGTAGAATATAAACTGAGTTGATGCACCTGTGAGGCAGAATGATTTGCTTTGTACCTGTTTATCTCATAGCACTTTGCAGGAAATGGAAATGCCAAGTGGAGAGGAGTGGACCAAGTGACCAGCTAAGTACCTCCATCATCCTTGACTCTGGGGGTTTGAATGACTCACAGAAAGGTCACTGCAGAAGCCATATACAATGTTGAAGTTTGCTTAGATGTTTCAGTTGAAAGTGTCAGGAACTTAGCAAGAAGTGATGTAAGTCATAAATAAGAACAAATAAAAGAAATGCATTGGCTCAAAGAGCTGAAATTCCTGGGGTGGGCTGGACTGAATTTGGGGGCTTAAATATGTCATCAGAACCCAGACTCTCTCTGTTGCTGAGCTCTGACTTTTTCTGTGTTGATTCTCTTTTCTGGCAGCTCTGTCAGCATGGTGACACCAGCAGCACCAGGCATATATCCTGCCACTTCAAGCCTTGAAGAAAAAGATTTTCTCAACTCAGTATCCCAGTCAGAAATTGAGTTTCAGGGTTATGTGGTCAATTCTTAATAGGGGTAGAATATGCTGATTGGTTAGTGCTGTATTGTGTATTCACCCATTGCTGGTTAGTGGGGAAGGGACGCACCCACCACATGGACTGATATTTGGGAGAGACAAATTCCCCCAATAAAATAGAAATATTAGCAAAACAAGGAGGAACAGAAATCTGAACCCTCAGGACCTCAGAATATGACCTTTCTTGGAAGTAGGATTGTTGTAGATTAGCCAAGTTAAGATGAGGTCATACTGGGGTGAGGTGGACCCTTAATCCAATATGACTCGTGTCCATATAAGAACAGAAGAGGTATAGAGACAGACACACAGGGGAGAACAATATGTGAAGATGGGGGCAGAGGCTGGAGTGATGCACCTACAAGCCGTGGACCACCAAGAATTGCTGGCCACTGGCAGAAACTGGTATGAGGCAAGGAAGGATTCTTTCCTAGAGCCATCAGAGAGAGCACAGCCCTGCTAACACGGTGATTTTGGACTTCTGGCCTTCAGAACTGTGAAAGAATGGGTTCATGTCACTTTAAGCCACTGTGTTTGTGGTCATTTGTTAAAGCAGCCCTAGGAAACCAATGCAGATGCTGAGCACATAACAATAGATGCCCACTACAATTGTCATTTACTAACTACATTATATAACGTTCCATGGCTCTTTTGTAAAAATGTAGAGGGTTCTTGAGCATAATTTTTGGTCTACCTACTTTTTCAGCCTTCTTCTGTGTATGGTGATATACTCATAAAATAAAATACTGTAAGATTATACCTCCAAGATGGGAAAACCATTATCTCTCACTTAAGGATATCAAACATCCTAACAAAAGTGAAATAACATCCCAGTGGGAATTCGGTCCTCGGTGTCAAGGACGCTTGGCTTCCTTAGGACTTCCTTGCCTCACAAATGTAATGAGAATAAATAATTCTGTGCCTTTCAGATTTGGGAGGTGGGGGCTCAACCAGATAATTTCTGGAAGTGGCTTCCTTTTCTGATTCTGTGCATGATTTCATATGTAGTGGCAGGTTAATGTAACACATTACTCAAAATCAAATAATCTTACTCTAATTAAAAATGGGATCTAGTCACACAGGGTAGTGAACATTTGTGCCAGTTTAAAGCTATTATGTATCCCAGTAAAGCCATGTTTTAACCTTGATCCAATTGTAGGTGGAAAGTTTTTATTAGATTATCTCCATGGAGATAAGTGCATCCAATTGTGGATGTGACATTTTGATTAGATAGAGATGTGACTCCACCCATTCCATGTAGGTCTCAATTACTTTACTGGAGTCCTTTAAAACAAGAAACATTTTGGAGAGTGCAGAGCTGACAGAAAGAGCAGATATAGATGCTTGGAGAACAGTTGCTTCAGAGAACAGAGACACAGATGTGTGGAGATGCTTGGAGCTCATCAGACGTTTCCATGTGCCTTCCCATGAGATGTTAAGCAGGTCAGAACATGGAGAGAGCCAAGGGAAGCCAAGAGGTGAAAGCCAACCCCAGAGAAGCAAAATGAGGAACCCCCACAGCAACGGAGGCTGAAAGCAATGGAGCCCATGAGCAGGGGACCAGCAGATGCCAGCCACATGCCTTCTCAGTTGACAGGTGTTCCAGACCCATTGGCCTTTCTTGAATTAAGATATTTTTCCTTGGATGCCTTAGTTTGAATGTTTTCATAGGCTTAGAACTGTAAACTTGCAACTTATAAAATTCCCTTTATAAAGGCCATTCCATTTCTAGTATAGTGCATTCTGGCAACTCAACAAACTCATACAACATTACTCATGCTTTGAACATCTTTCATATTTAAGGGCAATTGCCCAATTTGTGATTTCTGTCATCCTATGAGTAGAAGTCAGAAATTCTGTTTCCTGGCTTCTTCTGCAAGTTAGGGAATAATCAAATGACCAAGACCTACCGTCAAACTACTTCTGTGAAATTTAAGTTTATAAGACTGACATGAAGAAAGAAATGTTGCATAGAAGCCCTTTTGGGAGAATGGTGGAGAGAGTCATTTTTGAGAAGAAGCAGTGTCAGAAGACCTAGTGGAGGCATCGTGTATGGCATCACCAAGTGAACTGCAATGTTGCACCACCCAGCAGTAGCAGGAAGGTCTCCAATGGAGCTGGCATGTGGTATCTTTATTGCTTATGGTTTCATACCTTCTATACCTGATCTTCTGGGCCCTCTGTGAATTAACCCTAGTGTGTTTTAACAAATTACATTTCTGCGTATATTCACTAAGGTGGCTCCTATTATTTGTAACTAAGAACCTCTTGGGCAATACAGAAATTGTTATTAGGAATAATATCAGGCCACAAACATGAAAAAATGGTATCTAGTTTTTGTAGATTCAATTATGTCCCCCAAAGAGATATGACCAAGTCCTAACCCCTGTACTATGAATAATATCCTATTTAGAAATAAGATATTTAAAGACATTATCAGGTAAGATGAGACCAAACGGATTAGGGTGATCCCTAATCCAATATGACTGGTGTCCTTATAAGGAAAGGAAATTTGGACACAATTAGTAGGAGACAGAGAAGACGACCATGTGATGAAGGCAGAGATTGAGTTATATCAGATTGCAGGCAAGCCACTGATGGAATCCTACAGGCCTCAGAGGAAGCAGGGCCCTGCCAACTTCTTGATTTTGGACTTCTAGCCTCCAAAATGGTGAAACAATAAATTGCTGTTGTTTTAAGCTATCTAGTTTGTGGTACTTTGTTACAGAAGTCCCAACAAAGACGCTGGTAATGTTTTCTTGCTTTTTGGGTAAGAAAGCAGTGAAAACCCCACCTAGTTTTATAGAATGGGACGCTGGTAGAATTTTTAAGTATTCACCTGTAGTTACCTGGAATTAGTGTCTCGCCAAAGCAAGACTTGAGGAAACAAAGTGGCATGAGGAATTCAAACAATATGAATCACACAAATAATTCGAGGACTACTTATAATTTCACTGAAAAACTTAAATTCCCTCCTTAGGGCACAGTCAAGGAAACAGGGACTTCCTAGTACTGTGCTAAACTGTCACTTTCAGGTTCTGAGTATGATCCAGATGGGATTGCCAAATTGCAATGTCAATTGAGTCTTATCAAATCTTTTGAGTCAGAGTTAGGGTCTTAATAGGGAAGAATGGGGCCTCAAGATTTTAAATTGAGGACATATAGGAAGTTTTCAGTGTCTCAGAGAATCCTGAATACCCATTGGTCCTAGTACCTGGTCCATCACCAAGACAACAGGGCTTGCAGAATAGTTGAAAGGTCTATTGAATTCTCAGTTGTGGTGCCTGCTGGGAGCCAACGCCTTATGAGATAGGAGTGGTATGTATGGGTTGTGGTATATACTCTGAGCCATAATAAATCTATTGTGTAATTGCCTTTCTTTAACCAGAGTGTATGGGATTAGGAGTCAAAGGGTAAAAGTAGGAGGGACATGCTTCAATGTTATATCTAATGATCTTGAAAAATGTTTGCTTTCAACCTCTGCAATTCTGGGCCCTACCAATATAGAGCTATTAGTATCCAAAGGAAGAATAGTTCCACCCAGAACATGGCATGTTTCCACTGAATTGGAAAATAAGGCTCCTTCCTGGCCATTTTGAGCTCTTCTTGTCACTAGAAAAATTGGCAATGAAGGGGTTTTCAATACTGATTGGAGTGATTAATTTTGATTAACAAGAGAAAATAGGCTGCTTCTGCTAAACAAGGAGTATTTCTGTAACCCAGGAAAGCCTTTTGGGTATCTCAATGTATTGCCATGTCCAGTGGTAAAACTCAGTGGAAGACTACAACAGTCACACAAGAGAAGGACCACCAAGAGGTTCAATCTTCCTGACATGAAGCTTAGAGTAAATGTCATCAGGCAAAGAACCCTAACCAGTTGACATGCTGCCTCTGAAGGCAAAAAGAAGACATGCCTGTGATGGAAGGATGTCATAAAAACCATCCACATCTACATAACCACTTGCCAAAGCAAGGACAATGGTAGTCATTTTTCTTTTTTGCTGTCTATATACACTGACTGTTCTTCCTTTTTCCCCTTCTTCTGTTCCCTTTCCATTTGTATAGGGTATGGGGATGTTAATTAACTTTATATTATATTCCCTTTGTCACAGAACATCAAGATGGGACTGCAACTGAACTGGAAAAGTGGACCTTACCTGGTGATCTCAATCTGGAGCTGGGTGAGGAAATTGAGGCTCTATCTTGTTCCCCTTTTGTGGAGAGGGTGAGCACATTTTTCAGTTGTGCAAGGAGGAATCATGTTATGTTAAACAGGAGCATTTTGCTCTGGAGGTTGTGGTTGTTTAGAATTTAAGTATGGAAAGTTTATAGTACTGTGCAGAAAGCAAAGGGTAGACATGGTAGACACAGTTACATTGTGGGGTCACCACATACTTTTTGAACATCCTTTCAGTATTTTGGAAATCTTCCATCTTCCCAAGGTAGAGGCCAGAAACTTGCTTTCCCAGCCTCCTTTGCAGCTAGCAGCAAGGCATATGACCTAATTTCCACTAATTGGTGGTACACGTGAGATTTCAGTTGACAAGGGTGGCAGAAACATCTAGCTCTGAGAAGCAGCAGGGCCAGGGGTCCTGGTAAGAGTTTCCCAGGAAGTGTTGGCTATGTGAGCTATGGCATCTGTTCCCATGGAGTATCTGACAGTGTATCTGTGTATGAGTCCTATCCGCAAACCCTCCTCACTTGATTCTGTGACCTTCCTAGAAATTCCTTGAGCCACCAAATCTTTACTAAACTCCACTTCCTGCTTTAACCAGCTTTGTTTGCAACAAATATCCAGAGAGGCTTTTCTGCCTGTTACACTCAATCCTAAAAAGCACAGAACAGGGTTCTTCCTTTTCTGCAGATGTTGGCATACCCCAATAGTCAGTCCCTGGTTGAAAACTCTGAATACACATCAGGTAAAGGAAAGTGGTTCAACTTAAACAATTCTGTACACAAAGGGACATTAGCACAGCTGTGGTTTGCCTAGAAAACTTAAGAGTAGCCCATAAAGGGAAAGCCCATCTGTTTGGGGACACTAAATCTGCTTGCAGTCCACAGGATATCACACACCCAAAGCAGGGACTCTAACCGCGAAACCTAATTCTATAGACAAATTGTATTTGCCCCTTATGGCAGCCTGGTGGGATGCATCACTGGGACTGCTCATTTGATGAGTTGGTCGCTCTTCTACGTTAACAGGTTTGCAACTTAGCTTTACTAAAGCCAAGTTTCATGCTGGCATTGAAGAAAATCCCGAAACAGCTTACCCCAAAAGAACACAAAAAGTGTATTCATTTCAAAGCTCAAGGAAAGTCCTTTACAGGGACCTCAAAATTTCAAGTCAGGAAAAATATTTATTAAGCTACGATCCTAAGCTTGCATAAGTCATTACCTATTGGGCACACAAAAATTATTTGTTATAATTTTGTGTTAAAAATAAAGACATAAGCAAAAATAAAGGCATAAGCAAAGTCATCCAATTCTTCAAAACTCCTGTCATCCTGGGTTATGCAACTATAAAATGATGAGAATTATTAAAAAGATAGTTTCCTTCCTGACTATTCACATGTACAAGCTATCTTTCCTTTATGGCTCATTTTAATATGAGTACCCAACATCTCCTTGCTTTGCTTATACCATATGGTGTTGATTTAGGTTTATTTAGGTTTTGTGTTATCTGGGGAACTGTGAATTGACTGGGGAGTTAGGGAAGCTTTTATCTCCTGCTGGCTCCTTTGCTTGCTCATACTGCACTTTAAATAAATCACTCAACCTCTGAGCCTCGATTTTCCCATTTAGAGAATGGGATCAGTGAGGTCTACTTTGCAGGCTCCTGGGAAGCTGGAGGAATGACAAGATTCTGTTGTTCCCTAAGAGGCTAGGAAATATTGAATGCAAATGCAATAGCATTATTTGAGAGAAGGTAACAGCAGCCTGTAAAAGAAAGATATTGGCTTTTCCTAGTCTCATTATTCAGAGAGATCAAAAGCAAGTGCCTCCCTTTTCCACATTTCCCTCCAGAGAATTCCTGTTATGTCCTCAGTATTAATTGATGGTGGGCACCCAATTCTGAATTCTCAAAGGAGGACCTGCTTCTGACTCCTGAAAATTATATATTTTCTTTTTTATTTGTTTTATCCATTTGTTTCCTTAGGGAAGGTAAGAAGGAACGAATGTGACTCTTTTGGTTAATTGCATGGATTACTAGGCACATGCACCATATATTCAAGCTGAGATCCACTTGCTCGCTTTCTCCAGAGAGCTTTCCTTGCAGGAAAATTATCTTGGGGTAGGTGATAGGGAACTTCTTTCTGAGTCAGGCTTTTCATCATGGCAATGTTGTGTAGGAGGCATGATGCCATCAGTATTAGTTAAGGTGAAGGTCAAATTTCTAGAACAAAGATACCCAGCCATACAAAGACTTACTGAGAATGTTCTTTCACATATAACAGTCTCTTTGGGAAAAAAAAAATAACAGGAAGGCAGGGGGCTCCAGTCATTCAGAGATCCGAGATCTTTCTGTCTTGGTGTTCCACCATCATGAGTACAATTCTACTCAACTCGTAGAGTGAGATATCACTTAGGTTCAATGTAGAATGAAGACCATCTTAGTATGTTCCATTTGTTTGGTTGGACCCTCCAAATTTAGAGCACCTGGGGCATAGTAGGGTCTCAAACAGCCCAGCACTCCTGCAAACAGCCCTAGGCTACTTGTTCAGTACAGTGATGTTTGGTTCCCCTTGTAGATTGGCTACCCTTCAGGCCCACCTCTCCCCACCATGGCCCGCATCCCTTAACCCAGCTCCCTGAAGACCCAAAGATAAGTAAGGCATATTCTCTGCCATGCAGAGCCCTGATGAAGTAAGAGAGGGTAAAGTGAAGGGTTATCACAGAACACGGAGTTAAGTGCTCTTGGGATGGGCATGCAGAGAGCAACAGTGCATATGGGAGGGGCATTTCCCTAGTCAGAAAAGAGCTAGAAAGGATTCCCAAGGGGAGAGGATGTCTTGTCTGACTACAAGTTAGCCGAATAGAAACTGCAAGTAGGGAGAGAATGTTCCAGGGAGAGGCAGCAGCATTCACAAAGCAACAAAACTACAGATCCTAAAATTCTAGAATAAAATATCCTAAAAATAGCTAAGAATGACTGAAATGAAAAAGACAAGGAGGAAGGAGGTGAGAACCAAGGTGGGAAAAATAAGGAAGGGCCAGTTCTTAAGGATCCCTGATTTGGACCTGAGCCTGATGGCAAAAGAAACCACTAGAGAGTTTTCAAAAGGGCACACTATGAACCTATTTGTGTTTTAGAAAGATCATTCCCAACAAAGAAGAAGGTATGTTCATAAATGTGTGGTCTCAGATTCACCTGGGATGCTAGCTAAAAAATTGGAGAATCTTAAGCCCCCACTTAAATATACTGAATCACCAATGTAGGAGTGGACTGACTCTAAGAGCCTCCAGTCATTTATAAGATATTCTCCAAGTGATTCTGATGGCTAATATAAGGCAGATACTGATAGGAAGGAAAAGGAAGCCTAATCCCTGGCATGAGGAATTAGGGCTCTCTGACTCTCTGAGAAAACTCTGATCCCTGAAACAATTGCTGTGATTCCTTCCCCACAGATGCAAACATGGAAAAGCTGGTAGAAGAAGATAAGAAATAACTCTCCTCGTCTGGATGGGTAACAGACACTCAAGGATCCTTTTCCCAGGACGTGGATGTGATGAGGACAAGCTCCATCAAAATAGATTCTACTCCAGGCCAGGGAAATTTGCAGCTTGGGAACATTGATTGGTGGGTTCCTGCAATAGCACTAAGCCTTCTGGCATTTTTTATTTGTCTTTTAACTAAATAAATTCAATGTTCATCCTAAGGCTTAGAGGTTGACACTGACAAGGACAGAGAAATTTTGATTGGTGCATCTGCAGTCAGCCTGCACCAAAGAAAGGTCAAAATGCTCCTCTGGGCTGGCCAGGCCTAGAATCAGTAAACAGTATCTGTAGGGTTTTGAAAGCATCATGCGTCAATAAAGGTGAAGCCTGAAAGGGGCAAGTCCTGAGAGCATTTTTCTCTCCTGTGGCAGAAATCACCATCAGCTGCATTTCTGCTAGGTTGATCGTTTTTGCTATTATGTATTCTCCTTTTGGGTGGGTTGTTGTAGCATCCATGCTGTAATTTTCATTGGATGAGAACCTACAGCCTGTGGGGGCAGATCCAGGAATAGAACCTAACCTTCTCACCTCCAGCCTACTACTCCAAAACTGCCCAGCTTACTCAGACCAGGAGTGATGTTTTTCTAAAGTATAGGAAGAAAGAGTCAACTGGAAAGCTTTCCAGAATATAGCTCTTTTCTGTATATAATTTTCAACACTTAGAACCTGGTTTGAACCAAGAAAATTCTATCGAGTATTGTGTTAGTTGGGGCAATTTTGGTTCTAAAAAATAAACCCCCAAATTGCAGTGGTTTGACACCCTCCTGTATTAGCTTAGTGTTGATGTTCTTCGTTAGCATTTGGGGCTAGGGTGGGGGGGTGGATCTACAGCATAAAGTCATTTAAGTGTTTGTACTGATAGAGGCTGGGCTGCCTCAGCCCTTGACTTCCAAGGTCACTTGGTGCATTCTCTAGACAACAGAAGGAAGAATGTGGAAGACGGAACACAGAAGTTTTGAAGTCCAGACCTGTAAGTGGCACACATCCATCCTTCTTTATATTCCACTGACATGAAATCACTTCCATGGCCACATCTAACAAAAGGAGACATTTGAAAATGTAGAAGAAATTAGTTATGGTGAGCTAATGGTGGGCTTCTAGAAATCCGTGGGTCAAGATGGGAAAGTTTCTAGGAATAGTTGTGGCAAAAGCCAAGGGGTACTGATAACGGTCTCCTTTCATTTACTACCTGCTATTTCTAATTTATACATGCACTAAGCATCAATTAAGCTCTTACTGTATATCAGACACTGTGTTAAATGCTTTGAGGGGATATGAGACATATAAGGTTTAGTCTCTCCCAACTTCACAGAATAATGGAAGAGACAGATTTATAGACAAAAACAATACCAAACAATGAAATAATTGCTATAATAGAGAGGAATATAAAGAATTACACAAGCACACAGGGAAAAGGAGCAAATATTTGCCTCAAGAGAGGAGGAACAGGAAAGGATTCACCACAATGGACCTTATTGAATGAATAGAAATTTCAGGAAGAAGAAAAGAAAGGGAATTTCAGATGGGGAACAGCATTGACTAAGGGATAAAGCTATGAAAGAGCAAGGGATATTCAGACAATGGAATTTGGTGTACCTAAAGGGTAAAGTACAGCATGAGAAGAAAGAGGCAGAGTGGAATGATAGGTTAGTACTAGATAACAATGGGCCTTGTCAGCCTGCAAAGCCAATGATTCTCCTTCTCTGTATTTATACACTTTTGCTCTCACTCTTCTCAGCTACCTCATTCCTATTTGCTTTTTCATTCATATATGTTTTGTCTCTGAGTATTCTGGTATAAATTACAGATGTGGCTGGACCCAGGACACGAATGATGTCCTCAAGACTCAATTTCTCTCCGTCTCTAGACTCTTCCTTTGATATGTTTGTTTTAGCCTCGAACATTGCATAGTAGCAAGATGAGAACAGCAGACTTGTTTCCTTCATTCCCTTGGGTTCACATTCAACAAAAAGTTCTAGCAAGGGTCTGCCTTGGTGTGCCATTGGCTTAAGGTGGAAAGTAGCAGTCATGAATCCATCCCTAAACCAAAATTTTAGCCCAGAGAATATAATCCTTGGTTTGGCCCAATCCCCAGACACATGTCTCACTTTTGAACTTGGAGTAGTTCCCAACCCAAAGAATGTGGGCTAGGAATTGGGGAGGATGGTTGCCCCAGAAGGGCAGGAAAGAGAAATGGCATGAAGAGGAAACCAAAGTAAAGTTATCAGATGATGGGTGAATGTATATTCAGGCAGGAGAAAAAATTCTACTGCACAGACTGTCTAGTCAAACTGGCTTACTGCCAGGCCCCAAAATATGCCTTGGAATTTTCTATATGTTTATCTTTCATAAACCACCACACTTTTTGGACACTTCTCAATTGTTTCAGCTGTCCCAAATCCTATGTATCCTTAAACTTTAAAGAAAAGAGCTCAAATCCACTTCCTTTATAAAGCCCAAAGTGTTCAGTGCCTCCTATGAACAATTATAGCACTTCTTGTCTACACAATCCTTTAGGAAACAAGTGTTCTCTACCTTCCACTGCTTGCTAACAATTAATGACTGTAATTTTTCTGCCCAACCTTACTCTAAATTCCTCAAGGGAAACCATTTTGTATATTTTTATCTCCCTTCAACGTTTAATTTATATTTTGCTTGATTTATATATTTATATCGCCTTGTTCAAAAATGATTATAAGACAGGTTATGAAAAATATAGACATGTCAAGTAGAATAAAATTTAAAATAAGTGAGGCTCTTAGGGGAACCTAGTTACCATATAAGGAGTTTGATTACCTGAGACAACCATGCTGTGAGGATCATCCAACTGGTCATAGAACCACTAGTTTCAACACCCTAACTCAGGCACTAGACTTACAAGTGAAGAAGCTATTTCAGACATTCCAGCCCCCAAATTTGGCATATGGAGGAGAACAGAGGAATCCAGATAGACAGAATTTAAGAAGCAAATATATGACCACACTCAAACTGTCCCAAATATTTCTCACAATTTGAGCCGCTCCTGTTGGCGCCAAACATTGTAGAGCAGAGACAAGCTCCCCATTGTGCTCAGACCAAACACCTCTGATTAACAAAATCTAACTTTGGGCATGATGCTAGGTTCAGAAGGGGCTGCAAAGAAGATAAGCCTTGCTTCTAACTTTCAGAGTGCAGAAACGAGAAACCTGAAGAAAAAAAAAAGGCAAGAGTAAAAATTATGCCAAGCTGTTCTGGTTCTAGATAAAATGGAGTAATCACACCCCACTGTCTCTCTTAAGCTATAAAACCTGGGCAGAATGAATTAAGGACTCAGAAAAGTAAATAATGGAAAGTATCTTGGGGAAGGACACCAGAATTTGAAGTGCCATTTTTTTCCCTCTGATGTTCCCCAGACTGGATTCAGTGCAGCCTGGAACCTGCCAGTGA
>PVIY010020719.1:0-11947 GCA_004026745.1 Myrmecophaga tridactyla
TTTAAAAGAAATTGCCATGCAAATACTGAAAGAAATAAGCCTTAACTATAATAATTTAAATAAAATATTCTATAGGGAAATAATTACTGGGCCAAAAAATAAGGCTAAGTAATGAGGATAAAATTCAACCCACCAGTATAATAGTGCATTTATAAATGTTTACCACATCATGGCCAATGAATCAATACTCAAGAAATCTCTGTGTATTGATATCATATAGAAAATATTTTATGAACACAAGGGAAATAAGCTAAATATTAATAACAATAATAATAAATCTACTTTTAAGCATACGCAAATTTAACAGTACATGTCTAAATAACCAATGAATCATTAAAAATAAAACAAAACAGAAATTTGAAAATATTTAAAATGAATTTTTATGAAATATAGCATATTAAAATGTGGCATTTAGCTAAAACAGTGCTGGAAAAGAAATTTGCATGCATTACTAAAAAATAGGGAGGGACAGAAAAGAAATTATTTAAGCAACAACTTCTAAAAACTTGAAGAGAAAGTGAATTAATAAGACCACAAAGAAAAAAGGGATAAAGATAAAAAGAGAAAAGAATCTAATTGCAATTAAACTTACATTGAAAATGATCTAGAAAGAGAAAACCGATTTTTTGAATTATCAGAATTGATAATTACTAGCAAGACTGTACAAAATATAAATGATAGAAAGTTAAAAATATCTCACACAGAAACAAAAAGTGAGCACAGCTAAGTCCCTCCAGAAATTAAAAGGATAACAAGAAGGAAATGTAAAACATTTTATGCCAATACATTTGAAATCTAGATGATATGGAAAAATTTCTAGAAGAGCAGATGCTGCTTTTTTAATGCATTAAATGTAAAATGTTTGTAATTATCCCACTATTGCATAAAATGAGTTCATAATTATAAATCTTATAGGGTTTACAGTTTTGGCTAAGCATTAATAATGGATACAGAATTTATGCTCCTGCCATAAATATAAAACCAGACAAAAATATAATGTAATTATTTATACACATTGGACATCAGATAGCATGGTTCAGGGCCATGATCTTTTATAAAGTTAAGCACAAGTTGTACCCTCCACATTCACCTTAGCTGTCTTTCTGGTTTGGGGACCATGATACAAAACTGGTGTAGGAAAGTGGAGTCTGAACACTCACCAACAGATTAACAAGATGGAATAAACAGTTCAGAGCGTGCAGTAGCTGACATTGCAAATGAAGTGTTAGCTATTTAAAGAAGGAGATACAGAAATTACCAGCTAGACAACCATCACTTCTCCCAGGATGTACAGAAGCATCCCAAGATGAGTGGGCCGTGGAGAAGAATCTGAATCAAGTCCTTCTAGATACACTCTTTGGGTTCTGCCAATACTTAAATTTATCTCTGTGACTTCCTGGAGATTCATTTCCTAGAGAAGGAGATGAAACTTCAGCAGGATGAACACCATCCACTTGACCCATCTCTGCAGGCTGGCCAAGCACACCCAGGCTGGGCAAATATCTCTTTAAAAAGCTCACCCTCAGCCAAGACTAGTTCCTCTGGAGCCCAGAGGCCTTTAGTGTACACTTCTGTATTACCTTTGCATCCAGGCTTCTCTGCCTGAGCCCTTGCCTCCAAACAGCAGGCGTCTTTTTAATCAGCCAACGTGCAGCCCTCT
The DNA here is from genome assembly GCA_004026745.1 of Myrmecophaga tridactyla. Lineage (NCBI taxonomy): Eukaryota > Metazoa > Chordata > Mammalia > Pilosa > Myrmecophagidae > Myrmecophaga > Myrmecophaga tridactyla. The sequence continues at coordinate 1,661 of PVIY010020719.1, forward strand.
AATAAGTTAGGAAGCAACTAACTGTAAGCAATAAAGCCTTATGCAGGAAAAAAAAAATTCACTATAAATAGATCCACTGACCAGACAAATTTCAGAATTAGCTGCAAGGACTTTAAGTTAGCATTAAAACATGGTAAAAGATTAAAGGGAAAGCTAGATATAAGGAATGAAAAGATGGGCATTCCTAATAAAGAAAATATGAACATAAAAACAAATGAAAATATTCACTCTGGAACTAAAGAAACATACATTTGTCATAAAACACTCAATGGATGGGTTTAACTGTAGAAGGAACTATGAAAAAGAAAATCTCTGAAATAAATCAATAGTCAGTTGAAATTTTCCAAACTGAGGGACAAAGATAAACAATTTAAGGAAAAAATAAGCGTAATCTCAATGACCTGTAGGAAAACAGCAAATGATCTACATTTGTTTACTGGAGACTCAGAAGCAAAATAGATAGGGATTGGGTCATACAAATTACGTGAAGAAATAACGACTGAAAATGTTTACAAATTCATGTGTCATAAGAATTAACCAGTATAAACACGAAGAAAACAGTACCTACACATTTCATTACTAAATAGTTAAAAATCAAAAATAAAGAGAAACTATTCTAAGTAGTCAGAGAAAAATTCATACTAAGTATAGGTGGATAAAAATTAAAACGTCCAATAAGTTTTCATCAGAAACAATGCAAGTCAGAACACAAAGGGGAAGCCTATTTAAACTTTTGAAAGGAAAAGAAAGTCTGAAGTTTACCATTTTATATCTGGGGTATGGGGAAAGTCTTTAATAATATAGAAGGAGAATATAATTTTTTATATTCTATGTTTTATTTTATAATTTTTTATAATTTTTAATATTATATTTTTATATTATATCTTTATATTAAAAAGAGAGGACTTTTAAGACTTTTTTTCTGTTATTAAGGAAATCTCGTTCTCCAAAAATATATGCTTAATAAAACATAATATGTGCCAAGTTTCTAGCAGGACTTTAGCAAATTTTATCTTCACCATAAAAATAAATAAACATGAGTATAAATAATTGGGTGGATGAATGGACATTTTTCTGATGTCAAGAGACGTTAAATAACGGCCATATCTTTATGAAAAAGAATGGAATTGATTTTAAGAAAGGAATTGACCAATACAGAATGTTATTGGTGAGGTGATAAAAAAGGTGAGAAATTCCTTAAAATAATTATAAAGCAAACCAATTATATTGGCACAATTACATTGGAAATATATTTAGCAATATCTATTAAAACTTAGCTATAGTATTTATTTTTCTCGGAAGGTTTTCAAATATTGATTCAATCCCATTACTTGTTACAGATACGTTGAGAATTTCTCCTTCATATTGAATCAGTTTTGGCAATTTGATTATTTCTAGGATCTTAAACATTTTAACAAAATTATCTTAGTTTTGGTACAATTATTCATACCATTCTCTTGTCATCCTTTCAATTTCTGAAAGGTCAGTAGCAATGTTGCCACTTTCATTTCTGGTCTTAGTCATTTGTACCTTCTCTCTTTTTTTTTCTTAATCTGTTTACCTAAAGGTTTATCAATTTTATTGATCTTTGAAAAAATCCTCTCTTGTTTTTGTTGCTTCTTTCAATATTTCTCATTTACATTTCATTAAGTAAACTTGAATATTCTCTTCCTTCTTCTGTATTTTAGTTTAATTCGCTCTTATTTGTCTACTTCCTTAAGGTTGGGAGTATGTTTTCGTAGTTATTAAATTACACGTGATCTGGCATAATAAAAAATATATTTAAAATAAAAGAGAGAAATAAAAGGCTTTTAGAGGAAAAGAGAGGATGTTAAAATATATACACATTCTTTATGAAAAAACCTTAGATCCAAACCTAGATTATGGATTTGAGATCTTTCTTCATATATATATATACATATATACACATATATATTATATATACATATATATAATATATATTATATATACGTATATATAATATATATATCTATAGTTGCAAATTTCCCTCTGAGCACTGCTTCCACTGCATCCTGTAAGTTTCAGTTTTTTATGTTTTTGTAATCATTTTTTGAAGTGTATTTTTCTAATTTCCCTGGTAACTTCTTCTTTGATTTCTGTAATTTTCACATATTTGATTTCTAGATTTAATCCATTTTGATCATGGAAAACATTTTGTATCACTTCAGTCCTTATATATATATTGAGAATTGTCTTAGACTTCCATATGGTCTATGCTAGAGTTCATTCCATGTGCAATTGAAAAGAATATGTACTGTTCTAAAACTGGGTAGAGTGTTCTGTACATGTTAGTTCTAGTTGGTTTATAGTGTTGTTTGATCCCTCTATGTTCTTATGAATCTTATGTCTAAATAATCTGTCCATTATTTAATGTGAATTAATTAAGATTCTATTATTGTAGCATTGCCTATTTCTCTCCTTAATTCTGGCAATGTTTGCTTCGTATATTTTCAAGCTCTTTTGTATGGTACACATATGTTTTAATTGTTATGTATTCATGATGAGTTGACACATATCAATATATAATGTCCACTGTCTCTTGTAACATATTTTAATTAAAATGTATTTGATGTAGTGGTAATATAAGTATGGCCACCTCAGCTCTCTTTTTGTTGCTAAATGCATGGAATATAATTTTATATCATTTCACTTTCAATCTATTTTCATCAATGGTGCTGTATGAGTTTCATGTAAGCAGCATATTGTTGGATTTTTATTTTGTCCAATGTGCCAACCTATGTCTTTTAATAAATGAGTTCAATCCATTTATATTTAAAGTGACTACTAAAAATGAAGGACATACTTCTGTTATTTTGCTATTTACTTTCTATATGTATTATATCTATTTGGTTCTTCAATTCCTGCAATGCTGATTTATTTTGTGTTTGATTTAATTTTCTAGAATGCCATTTTTATTCCCCATTCATTTCTATTTCTCTATACTTTTTAGTTATTTCTTCTTGGTTACCATGGTGATTGCAGTTAGCCTTCTAAATTTATACCAATTTGGTTTGAATTGATACTAACGTAGCTTCAGAAACATAAATTAAATCTGCTCTTGTGCACCTCTGTCCCTATACTCGATGTTATTTTCACAAATTACATCTTTATATACATGTGTGCATATTAACATATTTTTCTATTTATTGTTTTATGCACTTGTCAATTAAATCATATAGGAAACAAAAAGTGGATTTACAAATCAAAAATACAGTACTACTTGCTTTTACACTTACCTATGTAGTTACCTTTACAAGAGATCTTTGTTTCTTATATGGCTTTAAGTTACCTACAAGGAATCTTTTGATTCAGCCTGAAGAATGTCACATAGTGCAGATCTAGTAGTGAAGAATTTCCTTGGCTTCTGTTTATCTGGGTATATCTAGATTCCTTCTTCATTTTTGGAGGATAGATTGATCACTTAGAAAATTCTAAGTTGACAGCTTTCTTATTTTCGCACTTTGAATAAACCTTCCCACTGCCTTCTGTCCCCCAGGGTTTCTGGTGAGAAATTGCCTTTTAATCTAACTGAGGACAACTTTATATGCAGTGAGCTTCCTCTCTCTTGCTGTCTGGAGACTTTCTCCTTCTCTTTGTCTTTCAAAAGTTTGATTATAATGCTTTTCTGTTCTTTGAACTGTGTTGATCTTGGATTTTTATATTCATATTTTTCATAAAATTTTATAAATTATGGCCATTTTTACAATTTATTTTTTCTTTCCCCTTAATCTATCCTCTTTCCCTGGGACTCCCATAAGGGAATATGCTGGGATGCTTGATGTTGTCCATAGTTTCTTGCGTTCAGTCATCTTTCTCTCTATTCTTACAGATGGAAAGATATCAATTGTTCCTATTTTTAAGTTAAGTGAACCCTTCTTCTGCCTGTTCAGATCTGTTGTCGAGCCGTCTTTTAGATTTTATCTTAAATTTCAGCTATTATGTTGTTCACAAACAAAGTGTTTTTTGGTTCCTTTTTATCATTTCTCTCTCTTTATTAATATTCTCTGCTTATTCATATATTGTTTTTCTTATTTTCTCTAGTTCTTTGCCCATGTTCTCCTTTAGCTCTTTCAGCATATTTAACTCACAAACTTTGTCTAATCTGTCCAATCTCTAGAATGCCTCATGGATGTTTATTTGTAGTTTTTACTGTAAAAGGACCACACTCTCTTGTGTTTTTGAATTGTTTGTAAATTTTTATTGAGAACTGGACATTTTGAGTATTTTAACATGGTAACCCTGAAAATCAGATTCCCTTCCTTCCTTGGTTATTGCTGATGTCGCTTGTTGAGGGGCGCAGTTGTCTTTTTGTTTAATGATTTCTCCAAACTATTTTTTCAAGGACAATATTCTTCTATGCTGTGACCACTGAAGACTCTGTTTAATTATATCTTGTCAGTCGATAGTTTAGTGACCTAACAGACATTTTCCTGATTGCCTGGGTCCAAGAAGAGAATAGAAATTGGGGAGAGGAGAGAGAGAGAGACAGAGACAGAGAGACAGAGATGGAGACAGAGACAAAGAGAATGCTCTGTCTCTTTAATTTCTTTCAACAGATGCTTCCTGGAAAGTCCACTTCAGGGTCTGAGACAAATGATCAACCACTGTTCCCATACCTCCACGAAGCACAAAGTAAAGCAAAATACCCAGGCACCATGAACACAAGCTGCCATTTGCCAAGCTGTCTGCTGTAGCACTCGCAATAGATGTTAACTGCTATATAAATGACAAACTTCACCAAAATTTTTTCTTTGCCCATTAAGCACGCTGCAGAATGCTGCAAATGTTCAATTCATTTTAAGGGTCCCAAAATACTTGTTTCTGATGCTTCTTGCCATCTAAATAGCTGCTTTGGTAGAGGGACTAATCACTAGAAATTCCTACTCCACCGTATTTTGTGATGCTCTGATTTTTTCTTTAACGAGGTGCTTATTTTAGTCATTACCTTTTATTTGGTTTTATTTTTTAACCTACATATTACATTTTCTTAACTTTTCTTTCCACGTTGATTTTTTACCATTGTCACAGAAAACATAGTCTGTATTATGTGAAATCTTTAAGACATTGAATAGGTTGATGAGTTTTTGAGAATAAGTGTGTATGTGTCTGTAGTATGTATTCCTGATCCATTTCTAATAGAGACTAAGGGTTATTTTTTACTTTTATTTCATGTAAAATCCCCCATATATCTCATAACTCTTGGTTGTAAATCATAATACTTAAAGTTTGTATCATTTCCTTATTTTTTCTTATGTATAATTTTAAGAGGAAAATTTAATCTTTCTAATTTAATCTTTTTGATATCTTTTCTCCCTACCATTCATTTTGTTAGTATTTTGTGTGTTCATGTTATTTTTAAATTTTCAGATATTTGTTACTTTTGGCAATATATAGCCAAGTTACTCAAGATTTATATTTTCAAACTATTTTTTGTTGCAAAATAAGTTACATCAGTATTTTTCGAAAAAAGGCATTCTTGTGTAAGGGAAAGGGGATATATTACAAAGGAATGTTTCCTAAAAAGAAGAATCATGAGAAAAAATGTCAAAATAAAAATACTTGTAAAGACAATTTATCTTAGGAACAAATTAGTTTGTGAATGCAGAGTAATTTTTAAAACATATTTATCTAGTTTATATAAGTCATTCATAAATATCATCATTAATTACCAGGTGCCTATTATATGACAGATGACTGTTGGATATATGATATATGATTGGGTCCTTAAATCCCAAGAGGGAATATTATCATTCCATGATCAATATGAAGAAATTGAGCTAATTCAACTTGAATAACTCTACCAAAACCCCAGTCATCAACAAAGACCCATTTTATATCTATTAATCTGCCTCTTGAACTCAGATTCCTTATCATGTTATTATCCTGCTAACTTTGTCTCCTGGAACAATCACAGTTACTCTGTGGAATGAATATTATCATCTCCTCTTGACAAATGAAATAATTAAGAATTACAAATGAACTGTAAATTGTTCAAGCTCATGTGAATAATTGTTATTGGCCACACCAGGCATCTAACTTTAGATAGCAAACCCATTAAGCAGCCATTGCCTCTCTACCCACATAAGACTTAAAGTCTGTCACTGACATGGAGTGGAGAATGAAGCTAAGATTATGTCACACTTTTCAGTATGCATTCCACATCTGAAACATGCAAAGTGGCATTCCAGGATCAGCAGTGTCTTTCGGCCTGTGTCCATCATATCTTTGCTCCAAAAGAAAAAAAAAGTGTGTAGGAAGAGCTCATTTTTTTTTTCCTTATGGCATTGCTGCATTTGACTTTTGACCATAAAAGGAGAACTAGGCATTCTAGATTTGAGTTTCTGACATCAAGCTATGAAAACACAATACCTATTTCTAAGGGAGCCATGACAAGGATGTTATTTTAGACAAAAGCCTTATTGCAGTAAATTAGTGACCCACAGACCCAAGCCATGGTGTGAGAGGGACATTGAATTCACATTACCATAACTCCACATTATGGGCAGAGGAAAATGTGAGAACCTGAAAAAAATCAGCCATTACATTAAATCTATGAAATCAAAGATGACAATCAATACCACAGGAAGGCTAAACAATGAGAAAAGCCATAAATCTCAACTTGCAACCAGTGCATGGAATTTTTCTTTCTTGGGGACAGCAAGGACATTCTGAGGGATAGTATCGCTAATGCAGGTATCAGAAGCTCATATGCATAATAAAGAGGCCAGTGCAGAAATGTAAATGAGTGAACAATCAGGTTCTTTAGAAACACCATTTGCTCATTAAGTATAAGAATATTTCACTTGAACAATAATTATACTATACTGTTTTAAAAAAATATTTTTATTATAAACAACAAAAAACATACAAACTTTCTTGACATACAAACATTCTTGTCATGGTTACAATCAATGGCTCACAATATCATCACATAATTGTGTATTCATCATCATACTATACTATACCATTAATTTCTTAGGGTGCCATAACAAAGCATCACAAAATACGTGGCTTAAAATAACAGATTTTTTTTAGTTTCACAGTTCTGGAGGCTAGAAGTCTGAAAGCTATAGGACAGAATCCTTTCTTTGCCTCTTCCTAGCTTCTTGTGGTTTGCTGGAAATCCTTAGGCATCCATTTCTGCCTCAGTTGTCCTATGACATCCTCCCCTATATCTCATCACTTCTGCTAAGAAAAACGATCATATTGGATTCAAGTCCACTCCAATTTGAGTTGGCTTAACCTTGACAAATAACATCTTCTAAGACATTATTTCCCAATAAAGTCGCATTCCAGGACCATGAGTTAGGACCTGAACATGTCTTTTGGGGGAACACAATTCAACCCATAATACATATGCTATTTCCTGAAAAAACCATCTCTTTTTTTTAGCTTACATTTTTTGGGGGGTATGAGTAACATTTTAGTTCCATCAATTTTCCTTAATGGAAAATAATAGTGCAAGAACAAGGATAAATGCAAACAGAGTAGCGTTGTGTGTTGGGGAGAAGAAAGTCATAAGAGTATTGAGAAATTTAGAGTGCATCCTTCTTCAAAACAGCAACACTTACATCTAGACACATTTTCCCATTTAAGTATGTACAGCCTAATTGCTATATATTATTTTTTTAAGGAGCAGGAAATCTTTATTTGGTAAAACCAGTTCACGCAGGCTGCTGGGAGAGGTCCACAGCAGCCCCCAGATTGAAGTTTTTATTTGACAACAAAATGATATTAAACATTCTGTGTAGATGAACCTTATGTAGACCATCCCAAAGTGCTACCATCTAGATCTGGCCTAGAGATCTCAATTTTCAACTTCTGCTGGATTGTGCAACAGCATGGGTTTTCTAGTGTATTTTGAGGATTTCAAATGAGACCTTGGTGAATCATAAAGCTCAGGTTAGCATCAGTATGTAACTGCCTTTTCCAAATTCCTGTTACTTTTGATGCTTACTTTGGCTGATACACTCAGGCAAGTTTGCCATTAGTATCAGTGTCTCTTATTCCTATATGAAATGGAATCCAATCCAAATACCAAGTTAAAAAATGTGTGTTTCAAAAGTCAGAAATTAATTAGGGTATAATAAAGAATGGTTGATCTAATAAAATATCCAGTCTGTCAAATAGCTAATCAGCCACAATCTCTATCCATCCAATTGCACTCTTAACCCCTATTTATCATTTCCACCTCCTTGATCAGCACTTCTAGAAGAGAATAAAACTAAAGAATATGCAAGATTGTAGAGAATTGGAATTCTCTGAATTATCCCTGTATCAGCAATCAAGATTTCCCTATAAATTCTCATTCCCTGTCTTTCTTCCCTAAGACTATTCTCAGAATCATCACCAGTAAGCAGTTGTCAGGAACATTCTGACTGAGTTACTCTTGAAGCTGTATCAAGTTTTAAATGTGAGATGGTAATGCACTTTCTGTTTCAGGCCAATTCTAACTAAAAAACAATAAAAATCCAGGGAAGAAAATTTACCTTCTCATACTACAAAATAATTTTAATATAAAAATGAAAACAATGGGATGTAAGATTTCTTTTTCAATTCTGCAAAGCAAAGCAAATCAGAATGTGAAAATACCTAACTCAAAAGGAAGGGTTACCATGAGTTTGACAAGAATAAAATTGTGGAAGATAAGATTATTTGAAATGATTTATTTATATTTTGTGATGAAGCTTTTCATGAGGGTTACATCATCTCTTGTTATTTATGTAAATTTGACATAATACATCTTCCAGCTTCATTTATATCATAAACTGTTAAATGGTTACATGTCTCTGAGAATTCCTTTTGAACATTTATATGACTCAGATGAAGAAAAAAGTAGTACCCAGGAATTTTTTCATATTCTACTTGAGAGTATGCCTCTCAATTTAAATCAATGATGAGAAGCAGCTCTATATGTTAAAGTGCAAATACTACCCAGTAGCTGTGTATAGTAATTATTCCTTGAAAAACATAAAAAAGTGGAGCACATTCTCTACCCCACCAATTTATACATATATGCACATTCATTAAGGATAAACCACAAAATTCTCTTTTTCAGGTCAGTTTCTAGACAAATCCTATTACTATACATTTGGATCATTTGTCCTAATTGACAGTACTGCATTAATTAGGTATGGACTTATGGTTGGACTACTTACCACTGCAAAATCAATAGTATCTTTAAAAAATATTTCAAAATTTAAACATTCTGAAAAAGATAGATTTTAATATGACATAAAACCACAATATAAAGTATATAAGATTGTTTATAGAGATGTGCCAGATCAGGCTAAAAGTGGTCTTGGACAAAGGAACAGAGTGGGTCTGACTGCTCTATACTTACATATCATAAAATCCATTACCACTGACAGATGAAAGTTATCCATTTATACCATGTTTATGGAACGTCCAATAATAGTTCTGAACAGAAATGCTTGATCACAACACTTTATTTAAGTTCTTAGGTCCATATCCCTATATGATAATTTTAAATCTCTTCACCTTACTGGATTCTTCATGCAATTGTAATAGATAAGCAAAAATTTCTTAGCACAGCCAATCTGTAAACACTCCCCTTTTAGGTCAGCTTTCTTACCTTTTGATCACAATCTGTCAATAGAAATCAAATATTACCAGATATGATATATAAACATTCAATTTACTGTCAAATTCCTTGTACATTGAAGGAAAACGTATTGTCCAAGAAAATTATGCTTTAATATGCCAACAAGTCAAGTGATCTTTTTTTGAATTTTAATTAGGATTTTTTAAAAATTAATGTTCTTTTAACTAATGATCATTACATTAATAATGAAAGAGCTAAATCTTTTTTTTTTTTTTTTAACATGGGCAGGCACTGGGAATCAAACCCGGGTCCTCTGGCATGGCAGGCAAGCATTCTCGCCTGCTGAGCCACCGTGGCCCTCCCAGCTAAATCATTTTTAGGTTGGGATTACATAGTTTCATAAAGCACATAGTACTTACTATAAACTCTCTGAAAAGTAAAACATAAAGAAACAAACAAATAAATGCAATGCATTAATCCCATGCTTTTCTTTAGAATCTGAATATAGTGCAGACTGTATCATTCAGGTTAGGTCCTGTAATATGCAGCTTTTGATGATTGGAAGCTATGTACCTCAGAGAGTCATGTTCTTAAAGTTACTCCATTCCTGTGAGTATGGTAAGACCTCAAAAGTATGACCTTTTGGTGCAGCCACTTCAATTAAGGTGTGACTCACCTCAACTAGGATGGGTCTTAATCCT
>PVIY010020719.1:12047-43689 GCA_004026745.1 Myrmecophaga tridactyla
AAACTGTAATGAGATCATCTGCCTGGTTGATGTGATTTAGTCAAGAGTGGTTGTTAAGCTGGATTAGGTGACGACATGTCTCCACCCATTTAAGTGGGTCTTGATTAGTTTCTGAAGTCCTATAAAAGAGGAAACATTTTGGAGAGAGAGATTCAGAGAGAGCAGAGAATGCTGCAGCACCACGAAGCAGAGAGTCCACGAGCCAGCGACCTTTGGAGATAAAGAAGGAAGACGCCTCCCAGGGAGCTTCACAAAACAGGAAGCCAGAAGAAGACACTAGCAGATGATGCCGTATTTGCCATGTGCCCTTCCAGCTGAGAGAGAAGCCCTGACTGTGTTCGCCATGTGCTTTCTCACTTGAGAGAGAAACCCTGAACTTCACTGGCCTTCTTGAACCAAGGTATCTTTCCCTGGATGCCTTTGATTGGACATTTCTATAGACTTGTTTTAATTGGGACATTTTCTTGGCCTTAGAACTGTAAACTAGCAACTCATTAAATTCCCCTTGTTAAAAGCCGTTCCATTTTTGGTATATTGCATTCCAGCAGCTAGCAAACTAGAACAATCCTTTTACTAGAAAGAGAGAGAGAGCGAGAGAGAGAGAGAAATATTGAGGGAGATAAAGCCATGGAAGCAAGAAGCTGAAAACAAAACCCAGAAGAGAAGGAAAAGACCAGTAGATGCCACTGTGTACCTTTCCCTGTGGCAGAAGAGCCAAGAATCATCAGCAGCTGTTCTTCATGAAGAAAGTGTTTCCTTGAGTATGCCTTTTTTGGGCATTTTCACAGGCTCAAAACTGTAAGCTAACCAATTCTCATTGTTAAGGCTAAACCATTCCATATCTGCTTTAAGCATCCTAGGAAACTAAAACAGAGGCATACTGTTTATTTTACATATGAAGGGTTTTCATAGAGTGAAGAAGAGGTTTAGGCTGGTGTTAGAAGAACAAGAGAGAAGGCTAGGGAAATTTCCCTTGAAGATCTCAGATGACAGAATGGAAGTAGCGCGTTTGAAGGCCTTATTTGGTAGCTGCTGAGATTCTCAAGAATTTCTGAGAAGAGCCAAACAGTTAAATCATTGTTCTATTGTAAAGTGTGTGGTTCTCCCCTGTTCACCCCTGAAGCCACTGTGAATCACAAAAAGCTGGGAAACTTACACCAACGCTTGGGCTGCAGCACCTGTGTACTGGAAGATATTTTGAATCTTACATCTGCTTATTTGTGTCCCTACAGTTTCCTCTGCAGAACTCTGCCTCTTCTCCCTTCCTGCCTTCCAAAATTTGCTGAAGCCCTCACTGGCAGATTCTAACCTGAACAAGCAGGAATAGGGAGTATGGAACCTTCATTTCTACATCTCCTTTTCTCCCATCTTCTCTCAACTGCAGCCATGAGGGATGATTCCCAGGATGCCTCCGGACACAAAATTAGGACGGAATTTTCAAATCTGCCTATACATTTTGCACTACACGTGATAACAGCATGAAACTGAACTTAGGCAAATGTATATATTTAAACACCTTTATTGTGAGAATATAACATATATACAAGTAAGCAACAAATTTCAAAATATATTGTAACAAGTATTATAGAACAGATTTCAGGGTTTCCTATGGGTTACTGTTCCACAATTTTAGATTTTTCCTTTTAGCTGCTCGAACACACTATAGACTTAACTTAAACAAATCTCAATATGATTCAGCAGTCATACTCATTTGTTAAATCCTACCTTCTCTGTTACAACTCTTCTTTTTCCTTTGACCCCTCTCCAAATCTCTAGGGATATTTGAGTTTTGCCCATTCTAACTTTCATGTTGGGAATAGGGTGTCAATAATACAGAATAGGGGATAGAACTAGTTGATGTTCTTGGAAAGGCTGGCCCCTGTGGTTTTCAGAACTTATCTGGCCTAAGAACCCATCTGGAGGTTGTAGGTTTCTGGATGGGAATCTTAGTACGTAAAACTTTTGTAGAATCTCAGATAGAGCCCTAGGTGTTCTTCAGGGTTAATAGGAGTGATTTGGTTTGGGGTTTGGCAAACTCTGGTAATTAGCAATATCCAGCTGAAGATTGTATAAAAGTAGCCTTCAGAATAGCCCCTCAACTCTATTAGCACTATCCTAGCCACTGATACATTATTTTGTTACATTTTTTTCCCCTTTTGGTTAAGAAGGCATTGTTCGATCCCATGGTGCAAAGACAAGGCTTATCTCTGGGAGTCATATCCCATGTTGCCAGGGAGACATTCACCCTGGATGTCATGTCTCATGTAGAGGGAGTAGGTAATAAGTTTACTTGCAAAGTTGGTTTTAGAAAGAGAGAGGCCATAACTGAGCAACAAAAGGAGTCTTCTAGAAGCAACTCTTAGGCATAACTATAGATAAGCTTAAATTCTCTGCTTCAGAAATGAGCTTCACAGGAGCAAACCTCAAGATGAAGTGCTTGGCCTATTGACTTAGGAGTCCCTAATATTTGAAAAAGTATCAAGGGTTTCCCTAGTGACAAAGCTTAATAATTCCATATATTTTTCTCCCATCCCTCAAGACACTTTGACAATAAATTTTAACTAACTGTCCAACATACTCTGGGATGTATGCAGATATTACCTTAAGCTATACAGAATTACAAGCCCTCATTCCTGTTCTGGGCTGCAATGTGATTGTGTTGTTTCAATGAACTATGCAGTTATGTTGATTCAGGTTAAATACTAAAGAAAACTTCAGTTTGGACAAAACAAATCTCTTCCTGTGGCCTCATACAGTAGGTGGAGTTCTAAAATACAGACAATGTCATCCTTACCCTTGTATTCTGATTTACCTTAGTCCTAACCAGATTGGCTTTGTTCTTATCCCTAATTGAAGCCTTATCTCTCTCTCTTTTTTTCTTAACTGTTATTGTATGTAACAATGCTGACTTTCAGGGCTGCAGAAGTCCAACTCTGAGTCCTTGGTGTCAAACAAGTAACCAAAGTTCCAAGGAGATACCAGTTGTACATATATTGTACATTATCTCAAAATCTAGAAATAACATTTACAGTGCTGGATAAATGTAACTGCTATAAGAGCTTACAATCTAGGCTCCTATTTTCTTATGCTTATTTTCTAAAGGAGACTATACAATAATTGGTCTTTTGTGTCTGGCTGATTTTGCATCACATAATTTCCCCAAGGTCTACCCCATTGCGTGCCTCAAGACTTTGTTCCTTTCTGTAGCCAGTCAATAGTCCATCATATGTATACATCAGAGTTTGCCATTCTAATTCTCAGTGTATACTTCAGCCACCTCCATCCATTGGGCATCATGTATAACATCCAAAATCAACAATCCATGTCTTACATTATCCTCACTTTATACAGGCATCAATACTCTCATTTTTAGACAATTTTCATTGATCCAAAGAGAAAAATAAGCAATAAATGCACCCTCACCACATAGAAAGTCCAAACCTCCCCTTAACTCTTGTTATTCTCCCCCAATTATTCACTCATGGTAATTGCTATGGTGTTATTGATGTTTTCCTGTCAAATTTATACTGTAGCACTCAGTAGTAGTTTTCTCTCACACCCCACTACTACCTTTGAAGTAGTTCATGCAAGAACTTATTTATATTTGTAGTGTTAATCAGTGGGATACATGGTTCTATACAACCCTTACAATCATGTTCATCTTCAGTGTGGTAGTGCTACTTATAAACCTGCTAATGGGCTGCCTTCACTTCTATCCATTCCCTTACATATAAGTTCAACCTCATTAGCTAACTGTTTACCCATCTTTAGCTTCTGTGTAGTTCTAGATCCCTTATATTCTATATTATAAGCCTCTGAGTTTATGTTTTACCAAGGCCATAATAGCAAAATCATACAGGATCTATCTTTTTGTGTCCAATTTATTTCAGTCAGCATTATGTCCTCAAGATTCATCCATGTTGTCATAGCTTCATGACCTCATTCCTTCTTACTGCTGCATAATACTCGATCATATGTATATACCACATTTTGTTTATCTGCTTGTCTGTGATTTTGGGCACCTGAATTGTTTCCATCCATTGGCAATTGTGAATAATACTGCTGTAAACATCAGTTTGCAAATATCTGTTTGTCTCATTGCTTTCTGCTCTTCTGGGTATATGCAGAATGTGTTGACATGTCATAGGGCAATTTAGACCACCAAAGAGTCTTCCATAATGGTGTACCAGTGTACATTCCCACCAGAAATGCCTAAGTGTTCCAAGTTCTCCATATCCTCTCCAACATTTGTAGTTTCCTGTTTAATAGCAGCCATTCTTATAGGTGTGAGGTGATATCTCACTATAGTCTTGATCTGTATTTCCTTTATAGCTAATGATAATGATCATCTCTTCAGGTGCTTTTCAGCCATTTGCATTTACTCTTTGGAAAAATCTCTATCTATATCTTTAACCCACTTTATAATAGGGCTGTTTGCTCTTTTGTTGTTGAGTTGTATGATTTCTTTATGAATACAGGGTATTAAATATTTATCTGATAAATTATTTCCAAACATTCTCTCCCATTTGGTTGACTGCCTCTTCACCTTTTTGACAAAATCTTTAAGAAATAGAAATGTTTCATCTTGAGGAGTTCCCGTTTATCTATTTTTTTTTTTCATTCATTGGGCTTCATGCAGAAAGTTTCAGAAACTCTCACCTACTACTAAGCCATGAAGATGTTTCTCTATATTTTCTTCTAGGAGTTTTATGGTACTGGCTCTTATATTTAGGTCTTTGATCCACTTTGAATTAATTTTTGTATTGAGTATAAGGTAAGGGTCCCTTTCATTTTTTTTGGCTATTGATGTCCAGTTCTACCAGGACCATTTATGGAAAGACTATTCTGTCCCAGTTCAGTAGATTTGGGGATATTGCCAAAGATCAGTTGACTACAGATTTGTTGTTCTAACCTTGCACTCTTTATTCAATTCCACTGGTCAATATTTCTGTCTGTGTCAGTACCTTGTTGTTTTGACCACTGTGGCTTTGTAATGAGCTTTAAAATCAGGAAGTGCTAGTCCTCCTACTTTGTTGTTTTTTAGGAATATTTTTAGCTATTGAAGGTCTCATCCTTTCAAATGAATTTGATAACTAGTTTTTCCAAGTCTTCCAAGTAAGATGTTGGGATTTTGATGGATACAGCATTGAGTCTGTAGATCAATTTGGGTAGAATTGTCATCCTAACTATATGTAATCTTCCTATCCATGAGCAGGAATGCCTTTCCACCTATTTAGATCTTCTTTCATTTCTTTATCAATGTTTGTAGTTTTCTATGTACAGGCCCTTTGCATTCCTCGGTAAGCTTATCCCTAGAAACTTGATTTTTTTTAGTTGCCATTTTTATGGAATGTTTTCCTTAATTGTTTCCTCAGTTAGGTCATTGCTTATGTATAAAACATTACTGATTTTTGCACATTAATCTTGTATCTCACCAACATTAATCTTGTATTCCACCACTTTGTTGAATTGTTTATTAGCTCAAGTAGCTTTTCATAGATTTCTCATCATTTTCCAAATATAAGCTCATGTCATGTGCAAATAATGAAAGTTTTATTACTTCCTTTCTTGTTTCAATGGCTTTTATCTTTTTTTCTTGTCTAATTTCTCAAACTAGAACTTCTAGCACTATGTTGAATAATGATGGTGTATTAGTTAGGGTTCTCTAGAGAAACCGGATCAACAGTGAATGCTTGCAAATATAAAATTTACATAAGTGTCTCACGTGACCACGGGAATGCAGAGTCCAAAATCCACAGGGCAGGCTGTGAAGCCAATGACTCTGATGGAGGGTCTGGATCAAGTCCACAGGAGAGGCTCACCAGCCAAAGCAGGAATGGGGCCTGTCTCCTCTGAATCCTCCTTAGAAGGCTTCCTGTGATTAGATTAAGCATCACTCATTGTAGAAGACACTCCCCTTTGGCTGATTACAAATGGAATCAGCTGTGGATGCAGATGACATGATCATGATCTAATTCTATGAAATGTCCTCATTGCAACAGACAGGCCAGCACTTGCCCAACAAGATAAACAGGTACCACAACTTGGCCAAGTTGACACATGTCCCTGACCATGACAGTCCACCCCTTGTCAACTTGGCAGCTATATATATATCAGCTTAAACCATACCTAATTTCCAAATGAAAACAATAAAACACACATTTTTTCTTTAACCTGACAATACTCAACTGTCCTACATATACTGGAATAAGGTGCAAATCTCTTCAGAATAAGGTGCAAATCCTTGAGCAACATTCATTCTTAAACTTGATATCTTACAACTTAAATAGTATAACATGAACAAAACAGCATTACAGTCCTCGTTTCTGTAACTGATCATGTGGTCGAAGTTCATATTTATCACTATCTTCTTCCACTACACATTCCATGTTCCCTTTACCCTCAGCAAGCACTTTAGCTGGCCGTGGTTCTTTTCCTGATGGGGTGACCCAAACTTTCATTCCTGAAGTTTCAGAGCTATTAGTAGTCCTGCCTGGATTGCGTTGTTGCAGTTTTCCATTGATTTTAATCTCAGGGCATGATAGTACTAAAAGATGCCCTAGGGGATCTCCTATATTCAAAGAAAACTCTTCTTTGCCTCCATTATGTAGTCGCAGTCCTACTTCCTCTGGATAGTCAGGGTCAATTACCCCAGACAATAATGTACTCCCCTTCATGGCTTGTTGATCCAGTGGCATAAACAGCCCAAAGTGACCAGGTGGCAGTCTTAACTTCCAGTTCAGTGGAATCATTGTTTCTCCTGGAGGAAGCACACCCCATTTTGAAACTAAAACCTGTAGACCAGCAGAGCTCAGAGTAGCAGGGACAGGAAGCAAAAATTTTCCTAGTGGATCACTAGGGGTAATAGTGAGTGGTACCACACCCATTTTCATCCCTTGGTTCTTGGACCCATGGATCCTGGCTATGGGAGAAACAGCACCATACAACAGATGCTGATTCAGAGCATATACAGCTTCCTGGAGAACATTACCCCAGCTTTGTAAGGTATTGCCACCTAGTTGGCACTGTAATTGTGTTTTCAAAAGGCCATTCCACTGTTCAATCAATGCAACTGCTTCTGGATGATGGGGAACATGGTAAGAGCAGAGAATTCCAACAGCATGTGCCCATTCCCACACTTCATTTGCTGTGAAGTGTGTTCCTTGATCAGAAGCAATGCTATGTGGAATACCATGGTGATGGATAAGGCATTCTGTAAGCCCATGGATGGTAGTTTTGGCAGAAGCATTGTGTGCAGGGAAAGCAAACCCATATCTAGAGTGTGTGTCTATTCCAGTTAGAACAAACCACTGCCCCTTCAAGGAAGGGAGTGGTCCAATGTAATCAACCTGCCACCATGTAGCTGGCTGGTCACCTTGGGGAATGGTGCCGTATTGGGGGCTGAGTGTGGGTCTCTGCTGCTGGCAGATTGCGCACTCAGCAATGGCTGTAGCCAGGTCAGCCTTGGTGAATGGAAGTCCATGTTGCTGAGCCCATGCATAACCTCCATCCCTACCACCATGACCACTTTGTTCATGAGCCCATTGGGCAATGACAGGAGTTGCTGGGGAAAGAGGGTGACTGGTATTCACAGAATGGGTCATCTTATCCACTTGATTATTAAAATTTTCCTCTGCTGAAGTCACCCTCTGGTGTGCACTCACATGGGACACAAGTATCTTCATGTTTTTAACCCACTCAGAAAGGTCTATCCACATACTTCTACCCCAGACCCCTTTGTCACCAATTTTCCAATTATGGTCTTTCCAAGTCCCTGACCATCCAGCCAAACCATTAGCAATAGCCTATGAGTCAGTATACAAATGCACCTCTGGCCAGTTTTCCTTCCAAGCAAAATGAACAACCAGGTGCACTGCTCGAAGTTCTGCCCACTGGGGGGACTTCCCCTCACCACTGTCCTTCAAGGACACCCCAGAAAGGTGTTGTAATGCTGCAGCTGTCCACTTTCGGGTAGTACCTGCATATTGTGCTGATCCATCTGTAAACCAGGCCCAAGTTTTCTCTTCCTCAGTCAATTCACTGTAAGGAACTCCCTAAGAGGCCATAGCTCTCGTCTGGGAAAGAGAAGGTAATGGGGCAGGAGTGGAAACCATGGAAATTTGGGCCACTTCTTCATGTAACTTACTTGTGACTTCAGGACCTGCTCTGGTTCTATCATATATACCGTTTCCATTTTACAATAGGGTGCTGCTGAGCACGCCCAACTTTATGGCTTGGTATATGCCACCCAGCTCATGATAGGCAACTCAGGTCTCATGGTAACTTGGTGGCCCATGGTTAAGTGTTCAGTCTCTATTAAGGCCCAGTAGCAGGCCAAAAGCTGTTTCTCAAAAGGAGAGTAGTTACCTGCAGCAGATGGTAAGGCTTTGCTCCAAAATTCTAAGGGTCTGTGTTGTGATTCTTCTATAGGGGCCTGCCAAAGGCTCCAGACAGCATCTCTATTTGCCACTGACACTTCCAGCACCATTGGATCTGCTGATTCATACGGCCCAAGTGGCAGAACAGTTTGTACAGCAGCCTGGACCTGTCGAAGAGCATCTTCTTATTCAGGTCCCCACTCAAAATTAGTAGGTTTTCTGGTTACTCAATAAATGGGCTGGAGTAGTGCACCCAAATGAGGAATATGTTGTCACCAAAATCCAAAATATCAACTAGGCATTGTGCCTCTTTTTTGGTCGTGGGAGGGGCCAGATGCAGCAACTTATCCTTCACCTTAGAAGGGATATCTCGACATGCCCCACAGCACTGGACACTTAGAAATTTCACTGAGGTGGAAGGCCCCTGTATTTTTGTTGGACTTATCTCCCATCCTCTGACACGCAAATGCCTTACCAGTAAATCTAGAGTAGTTGCTATTTCTCGCTCACTAGGTCCAATCAACATGATATCATCAATATAATGGTCCAGCGTGATGTCTTGTGGGAGGTAGAAACGATCAAGTTCCCTGCAGACAAGATTATGACATAGGGCTGGAGAGTTGATATACCCCTGAGGTAGGACAGTGAAAGTATACTTGCCAGCTGAAAGCAAACTGCTTCTGGTGGTCCTTACTAATAGCTATTGAGAAAAAAAGCGTTTGCCAGATCAATAGCTGCATATCAGGTACCAAGGATGTATTGATTTGCTCAAGCAATGATACCACATCTGGAACAGCAGCTGCAATTGGAGTTACCACCTGGTTGAGCTTATGATAATTCACTGTCATCCTCCAAGACCCATCTGTTTTCTGCACAGGCCAAATAGGAGAGTTGAATGGGGATGTGGTGGGAATCACCACCCCTTCATCTTTCAAGTCCTAAAGAGTGGCAGAAATCTCTGCAATCCCTCCAGGAATCTGATATTGCTTCTGATTTACTCTTTTGCTTGGTGGAGGCAGTTCTAGTGGCTTCCACTTGGCCTTTCCCACCATAATAGCCCTCACTGCATGAGTTAGAGAGCCAGTGTGGGGATTCTGCCAGTTGCTCAGTATGTCTATACCAATTATACATTCTGGAACTGGGGAAATAACTACAGGATGGGTCTGGGAGCCCACTGGACCCACTGTGAGATGGACCTGAGCTAAAACTCCATTGATCACCTGGCATCCATAAACCCCCACTGTGACTGGTGGTCCAGAGTGATATGTTGGGTCCCCTGGAATTAATGTCACTTCTGAACCATTGTCTAATAATCCCCGAAATATCTGATCATTTCCTTTTCTGCAATGCACAGTTACCCTGGTAAAAGGCTGTCAGTCTCCTTGGGGAAAGCCTGGAGGAAGATTAAAAGTATAAATTTGTGGCAGTGTAACAGATTTCTCCCTGAAAGGGACCTGGCTTCTCCTTAATTCAAGGGGCTCTGGGTCTGTAAACTGTTTCAAGTCAGGAAATTGATTAAGGAAATGTGACTCTATGTTTTTGTAATTCAGGTTAGACTTCTGTTCACTTGACCTAGAACTCTTTTGTTTATACAGCTCGAACAAGAATTTAGTAGACTGCCCTTCTATTGTATTTCTAGGTACTCCATGATTTACTAGTCAATGCCACAAATCTCTGCATGCCATAAAATTTTGACAGCTGCTTTGAGTTTGCTTTCTATTATAATAGCCACATCTACCTGTCTTTGGTGATTAAGTGCTGCCACCTGGCTTCTGCCAACTCGGGATCCTGTCATCCCCATTGTGTTTAATGATTCCAGCTCAGTGACAGCAGTTCTTACAGTAACATCTGACCTACAGAGTAGTGCAACCAAAGAGCTCTTTAGGGATGATGGTTCTAGTCTCACAAATTTATTTCTCACTGTTCTAGTAAAAGGTGCATCCTCCGGACATTCCTGGGGTGTAAGAGCAGGCTTTGCATGATAAATTCATTCTAACATTCCAATGTCTCTGAGTCTCTAGATCTCCTCATCTACATTATACCAGGGCAGTTCTGATATTTCAACCTCAGGTAATGTTGGCCACCTTTTGATCCATGTTTCAACCAACCATCCAAACAAACTGTTAATACCTTTTCTAACCACTCGAGCTATAACACTGAATGCAGAATCTCTGCTTAGTTGGCCCATATCAATAAATTCAGCCTGATCCAGCCTTATATTCCTCCAACCATTATCCCACACCCTTAAAATCCACTGCCACACATATTCCCCTGATTCCTGTCTATATAAATTGGAAAACTCACACAGTTCTTTTGGAGTATAATGTACCTCCTCATGTGTGATACTTTGTACCTCACTTTTAGGGGCCTGTTGGGACTTTAGTCTAGTTATAGGTCTGGAAGAAATGAGGGGTGATGGGGGTGGGTCATGAAAAGAATTAGAAATATTTTCCAAGCCATTTGCTTCAGGGCCTTCATTTGCAGTTTCATCTGCGGAAACAGGATTAATCACTCTAGGGCTAATCCCTTCAGGAGGAGGTTGGGTGGCCAACTCCTCAAGGCATGCTGGAGGTGGGGCAGTTATGTCCTCAGGGCAAACTATTACAGGGTTATCTAGAGAAGACTCAACATGATCTAGGGTTTCAACCTCAACCCTGACATCATTATCAATCCATATGTCACCATCCCATTTTTCAGGGTCCCACTCCTTTCCAATCAATGCCCTCACTTTAACGGCAGACACCATGCAAGATTGAGATTTCAGTTTACATTGTAAAGTTGCTACTCTAACAATAAGATTCTGAGTCTGATTTTCAGAGATCTCAAGTCTATGACTACAGGAAATTAGATTTTCCTTCAGGATACTCATAGAAATGTCTACATCTTTCAGATGGTGCTTTAGCTTCTCGGTTGAAGTCTTAAGTCCATCCCTTTCACCCCTTAATGTAGCCAGTGTATCTAACAACAACCAACCAACATCTCTATACCTCTTATTTCTACAAAACTCTGTAAAGGTGTCAAAAACATTATCCCCCAGAGTCTGGCTTCGTACAAGCGAAGCATTAGGAGAATCGAATGATGATATTTTGACTATCTCTTTTGCCAACTCACTCCATGGATTGGGAGTGTCATTCTGATTATGGGAATCAGAGTCCTTAGTGTCTCTGAGTTCAGTCAGAGTAGAAAAACATTCATTAAAACCCATTTTTAAGATTCTGTTTCTTAAGAACCACTCCTGGTACCAAGATGTATTAGTTAGGGTTCTCTAGAAAAACAGGATCAACACGAACGTTTGCAAATATAAAATTTATATAAGTGTCTCACATGACCACAGGAATGCAGAGTCCAAAATCTGCAGGACAGGCTGTGAAGCCGATGACTCCGATGGAGGGTCTGGATGAACTCCACAGGAGAGGCTCACCAGCCGAAGCAGGAATGGGACCTGTCTCCTGTGAATCCTCTTTAGAAGGCTTCCAGTGATTAGATTAAGCATCGCTCATTGTAGAAGACACTCTCCTTTGGATTATCTCGTTGTGGCAGACACATCTTAATTGATCACAGATGTAATCAGCCGCAGATGCAATCAACTGACTGGTGATTTAATACACCAACCTTCTGCTTTATCAATCAGTCACAAAATATCCTTGCTTGCTGGAACAGACAACTGGGTATAATCAATTGGCCAAATTGACACCAGAACCTAACCATCACAGTCCACTCCTTGTCATCTTGGCAGCTATATGCATCACCTTGAAACACACTTAATTTCCACATAAAATGCAATAACAGACACATGTTTTGCCTAACAATACTCAACTTTCCTGTGTATAGCTGGAAGCATACTACATCACTCCAAAATAAGGTACAAGTCCTTTGGTAACATTCACTCTTAAACTTCATACCCTTTAACTTAAATACTATAACATAAACAATGCAACTTATTTCATATGATAAGAGGAAAACAAGATATTTTTTATGTCCAAATGCAAAAATACTCATAACAAAACATGGAGGAAATATTCATGTAATCACAGTCCTTGTTTCTGTAACTGCTCATGTGGTTATAGTTCATGTTTATCACTACTTTCTTCTTCTACCCATTCTATATTCCCTTTATCCTAGCAAGCACTTCAGCTGGCCATGGTTCTTTGACAGATGGGCTGACCCAAATCTTCATTCTTGAAGTTTCTGGGCCATTTATAGTCCCTGCTGGATTGAGTTGTTGCAATTTTTCATGTGCAGTTTTAATCACAGGGCATGGCAGTACTAAGTACCATAAGGGATCTCTTGTATTCCAGGAAAACTCTTCTGTACCTCCATTGTGTAGTTGCAGTCCTAATTCCCCTCAATAGTCAGGATCAATCACCCCAGACAGAACAGTAATCTCCTTTCATGTCTGTTGACTCAGTGGTATGAGAAGCTCAATGTGATCAGGTGGCAGTTTTAATTTCCAGTTCAATGGAATCACTCTTGTGTCTCGTCAAAGGAGCACTCATCCTTTTGGAAAAAAGACCTATACACCAGCAGAGCTTAAGGTTTCAGGGACAGAAAAAAAAAATTTCCTAGTGGATCATTAGTGGTGATAGTGAGTAGTGCCACTCCCATTTCCACCCCTTGATTCCTACATTCGTGAATCCTGGCTATGAGAGAAACAGCACCTTTCAGTGGATGCTGATTCAGAGTATTCACAGCCTCCTGGAGAACATTGCCCCAGCCCTGCAAGACATTGCTACATAATTGGCACAATAATTGAGTCTTCTAAAGGACATTTCACCATTCTCATGACTCAGCTCGCTCTAGATGATGGGGAATGTTCTAAGACCAGAGAGTTCCATGAGTATGTTCCATTCACACATTCCATTCCATTTTCTGTGAAGTGGGTTCCTTCATCAGAAGCAATGCTGTGTGGGGTACCATGACAATAGATTAGGCATTCCATGAGTCCAAGTATGGTAGTTTTTGTGGAATCATTGCATGCAGGGAGTGCAAGCCCATATCCAGAGTATGCACCTATTCCAGTTAGAACAAATTGCTGCTTCTTCCATAATGGAAGTGGCCCTATGTAATCAACCTGCCACCAGGTAGCAGGCTGATCACCTCAGGGAATGGTGCCATATTGAGAACTGAATGTGGTTTGCTGCTGGCAGATATGGCACTCAGCAGTGCCTGTAGCCAGGTCGGCCTTGGTGAGTGGAAGTCCATGTTGCTGAGTCCATGCATAACCTCCATCCCTACCACCATGATCACTTTGTTCATGAGACTATTGGACAATGGCAGGAGTGGCTGAGAAAAGAGGATGACCACAAGTTGGGTCTCTCATTCACTTGATTATTAAAACCTTCCTCTGCTGAAGTCACCCTCTGGTGATCATTCACATGGGACATGCATATTTTCATTTTATTTGTTCTATCAGAAAGGTCTATCCACATATATAGTCTCCAGACCTCTTTTGTTGCCAATTCTCCAATTATGCTCTTTCCAAGTCCCTGACTATCCCGCCAAACCACTAGCCTCAACACATGAGTCAGTATACAAATGCACCTCTGGCCAGTCCTCAAAATGAACTACCAGATGCACTGCTCAAAATTCCACCCACTGGGAGGATTTTCCCTCACAATTGTCCTTTAAGGACATCCCAGAATGCGGGTCTGGTGTTTCAGATGTCCACTTCTGGGCATTCCCTGCCTATTGTACAGAACCATCTGTAAACCAGGCCCAACTTTTCTCTTCCTCAGTCAATTGACTGAAAGGAACTCCCCACAAGGCCATAGCTCTGGTCTGGGAAAGAAAAGGTAATGGAGCAGAAGTGGCAGCCATGGGCATTTGGGCCACATTTACTTGTGCCTTCAGGACCTGCTCAAGCCCTATCTCTAATATACCATTCCCATTTTATGATGGAGTACTGCTGTGCATGTACTTTATGGTTTGGTGGATTCGACAACACCCAGCTCATGATAGGCAACTCAGGTCTCATGGTAACCTTGTGGCCCTAGGTTAAGCCTTCAGTCTCTACTAAGGCCCAGTAGCAGGTCAAAATCTGTTTCTCAAAAAGAGTGCAGTTATCTGCAGCAGATGGTAAGGCTTTGCTCCAAACTCCTAAGTGTCTGAATTGTAGTCCTCCTATAGTGGCTTGCCGAAGGCTCCAGACAGCATCCCTATTTGTCACTGACACTTCTAGCACCATTGGATCTGCTGGATCATATGGCCCAAATGGCAGAGCAGCTTGTCCAGCCACCTGGACATGTCACAGAGCCATATCCTGTTCCAGTCCCCACTCAAACTAGCAGCTTTCCTGATCAGTTGGTATATGGGCCAGAATAGCACACCTGAATGAAGAATATGTTGTCTCCAAAATCCAAAAAAGCCAACTAGGCATTGTTTCTCTTTTTTGTTCATAAGAGGGGCCACAACTTATCCTTCCCCTAAGAAGGGATATCTCAACATGCGCCACATCACTGGACACCTAGAAATTGCACAGAGGTGGGAGGCTCCTGTATTTGTGTTGGATTTATCTCCCATCCCCAGCCATACAAATGCCTTACCAAGAATTCTAGAGTAGTTGCTGTGTCTTGCTCACAGGTCCAATCTGCAGGATATCATCAATATAATGGAACAATGTGATGTCTTGTGAGAGGAAGAAATGGGTCTGTAAACTGTCTCAAGTCTCAGAATTGATTAAAGGTCTGTGACTCCCTCTTTTTGTAATTCTAGTTAGATTTCTTCTCAGTGCACCTAGAATTCTTCTGCTTATGCAGCTCAAACAAAAACTTAGTGGATTGCCCATCTATTTTACTTCTAGGTGCGCTATGATCTACTAGACAATGCCACAAGTCTCTGTGAGTCCGATTATCGTGACTGCTGCTTTGAGTCTGCTGTTCATTATGGTGGCTTTGCCCACCTTGCCTATAGTGATTAACTGTTGCCACACAGCTTCTGCCAGCTCAGGATCTGATCATTCCCACAGTGTTTAAGGATTCCAGCTCAGTGACAGCAGTTCCCACAGTAATATCTGACCTTATCTACAGAAAAGGGCAACTACAGAACTCTTTAGGAGCTAGTCTGGTGAATTTATTTCTCAAAGTTTTGGTGAAAGATGTGTTCTCTGGACATTCCTGGGGTGTGTGAGCAGGTTCCCATGATAAATCCACTCTAACATTCCAGTCTCTCTAAGCCTCTTGATGCCCTCATCTGTGTTATACCTGGGCAGTTCTGGCATTTTTACCTCATGTGATGTCAGCCACCTTTTGATCCATGTTTCAGCTTACCATCCAAACAAACTGTGAATGCCTTTTCTAACTCTTTGAGCTACAACATTGACTATAAACTCTCTGTTTATTGGGCCCATATCAATAAATTGAACTTGATCTGTCTTCATATTCCTTCCACCATTATTCCACAGCCTTAATATCCATTCCCATGCATATTCCCCCAATTTCTGTCTATTGTTATTAGAAAACTCATGCAGTTCTTTTGGAGTATAGCATACCTCCTTATGGGTCACAATTTGTGCTTCACCTTTCAGGGTCTGTTGGGAAATTTAATCTAGTTATATGTCTGGAAGAAAATAGGGCCGGGGGGTGGGTCATGAAAAGAAATAGAAGTGTCTTTCAAACCAATTACCTCAGGGCATTCCATTGTAGTTTCAGCTGGTGAAACAGGATTAGTCACTCCAGACAGAGGAGTGAGGGCTGTTTCTCCTAGAGGGAAGTGTTTGCAGGGTTAGTAGGCACTGAAGGGTCAATCTCATGTAGAGTTTGGATGTCAGACTCCTCTGAGGCTACTGAGGCTGGAGAGCTGTTCTCTCAAAGCATGCTAGAAACTGGGAAGCTCTTTTCTCAGGGCAGTCCATTACAGGTCTATCTGGCAAAATCTCAGCAGATTCCAAAGATCCTGTATCACCATCATTATCAAGCCGTTATCAAGTCTCCCACAGTTCAAGATCCCATTCTCTTCCAAAGTGCTTAATTTAATCATAGGCACCCTGCAAGTTTGAGATTTAGTTTTTGTTGTAAATCTGATATGCACACAATGAGGCTTTATATATGGTTTTCAGAGATCTCAAGTCTGTGACCACAGGTAATAAGATTTTCTTTCAGGGCACACATAAAAACTTTTACATCATTCATACAGCACTTAAGGTACACATTTGAAGCCTTCAGCTCATCCCCTTCCTTCATCAGTGCAACCAGAATATGTAATAACAGCCAGCCAATATCATTATACCTCTTAAATCCACAAAATTCTGTAGGTGTCAAAAACATTCCCACCCAGAGTCTTGCCTCATATAGGCATACATCTAGCAGAATCTAATGGTGATATTTTGAGTATCTCTTTTGCCAACTCACCCCACAGACTTTTAATACCATCTTGATTATTAGAAACAGAGTCATTGGTGCCTCTGAGTGTATGTAGTCAGAGTGAAAAACCAATTATAAAAACAGAACCATTCTTGGGTCCAAGCTATGTTAGTCAGGGTTTTCTAGAGAAACAAAACAAACAGCAGAGGTCTGTAAATATGAGATTTATAAAGGTGTTTCACACAATCATGAAAATGGAGGAGTCCAAAATCCATAGGGCAGGCTGTGAAGACAGTTGCTCTGATAAAGGGTCTGGTTGAATTCTACAGGAGAGAATCACTGGCTGAAAAAACAGTGAAAAAGCTTCTCTTCTTTAAAAACCTTCAGCAAATTGGATTATCTCATTGTGGGAGACATACCTTAGTTGATCACAGATGTAATCAGCCACAGATGCAATCCACTGACTGATGATTTAATACACCAGCCTTCCAGTGTATCAACTAACCATGAAATATCCTTGCAGCAACAGTCAGGCCTGTGTTTGACTGACCAGTCAACTGGGTATAATCATTCTGGTGTCATAATCATGATACCAGAACCTAACCATCACAATGGCCTTTATCATATCGAAGAAGTTTCCTCCAAATCCTACCTTTTGAAGTGTTTTTATCAGAAAAGGATGCTGAATTTTGTCTAATGCTTTTTCAGCATCAATTGACATGATCATGTGGTTTTTCCCTTCTGATTTGTTAATATGTTGTATTACACTGACTTGAACAACCCAAGCATGACTGGAATGAACTTCACTTGGTTGTGGTGCATAATTCTTTTATTGTGCCATTGGTTTTGATTTGCATGCAATTTGTTGAGAATTTTTTCATCTATATTAATTAGGGAGATTGGCCTGTAGTTTTCCTTTTTTGAAGCATATTCTCCTGGTTTGGACGTTACCTTCATAAAATGTGGTAGGTAGTTGTACTGGTTTGAATCTGTTATGTACCCCAGAAAATCCATGTCATTTAATCCTCATTCAATATTGTCGGGTGAAGTCTTTTTTATTGCTCACATGAAGATGTGACCCACTGTGGGTGGGAACTTTTGATTAGATGGTATCATGAAGATGTGTCTCCACCAATTCAATGTGGGGTTGCTTTCTGGAGCCCTTTAAGATGAGCCATTTTGGAGAGAGGTCAGATCAAGCAGAGCCACCAGAACCAACAGAGCCAAAATAATGGTCAGAGCCCTGGAAAAGTCATTGAAGTGAAAGCTAGCAGATTTCATCTTCCCAGCCAAGAGAGAAAGCCTGAACGTCACTGACCTTCTTGAACCAAGATATCTTTCCCTGGATGGCTTAGGTTGGACATTATTGTAGCCTTGCTCTAATTTGGACATTTTCATGTCCTTAGACCTGTGAGCTTGCAACTTAATAAATTCCCCTTTTTCAAAGCCATTCTGTTTCTGTCATTTTGCATTCCAGCATCTTGCAAACTAAAATGATAGTGTTCCTTTTCTTCATTTTTTTTTCTTAAGAGTTGACTAGGTACAATGTTCTTTTTGGAATTTTTATGTAAAATGCCCCTGTGAAGCCATTTGGCCCTGGGACTTTCTTTGGAGCAATCTTTTTGATGATTGTTTGAATCTCCTTACTTGTTATAGTTTGTTGAGATTCTTTATTCTTCTTAAGCCACTATGGGTTGTTTGTGTATTTTAAGGAAACTATCCATTTTATCTAAATTATCTAGTTTGCTGGTACATAGTTGTTTATAATATCCTCATATGACTTTTTATTTTATTTTTTCAGAGTCCATGGTAAGACCACCTCTTGTTTCTGATTTTATTGGCATCCTTTTTCTTTTTTTCTTTGTCAGTAGAGCTACAAGTCTATCAATTTTTTTGATTTTCTCAAAAAAACAACTTTTGGCTTTATTGATTCTTTCTATTGTTGTTGTTGTGTTGTTTTTGCTCCCCAATTCATTTCTGCTTTAATATTTGTTATTTCTCTTCTATTTTACTTGCAGTTGGTTTGCTGTTCTTTCTCTAGTTCTCCAAGTGAACAGTTAAGTCCTTAATTTTTGCTTTCCTCTTTTTTTAATATAGGTAGTGAATGGTGAATGCAGTTTTAGATTATTCCAAACTTAAGGCTCTAATTGTTTAAAATAGAAGTTTTAAGTCTACAGAAAAATATGGAGGAAATAAAGAGTATATATATATCTATATGTATGAGGGGGTGTAAATACCCTTCCTACATTCAGTTTATCCTATCTTTTATTCTTTTTCTTGCCTAATAATTTTGGCTAGAATTCTAGTACAATATTGAATAACAGTGGTGACAGTATGCATCCTTGTTCCTGATCTTAGAGGGAAAACTTATTTCACCATTGAGCCTGACTTTAGCTATGTGATTTAATTTTTCCCCTTTATTATGTGGAGGAAGTTTCTGATTTCCTGTGTGTGTTTTTTGTTTGTTTGTTCTCTTGTTTTTTTTTGCACAGACAAGCACTGGGACTCAAACCTGGGTCTCTGGCATGGCAGGCAAAAACTCTGCCAGCTAAGCCACCATGGCCCGCCTTATGTATTTTTATCAAGAATTGGTGCTGAATTTTGATCCGTCCTTCTTTTGTGTCAGTTTATAGGATTCTATTAATATGATGCCTTCCATTAATTGATTTCCTGATGTTGAAGTACCTTGTGTACCTGGGATAAACCCCACCAACTTGATTATGGTGTATAAAAATCTTAATGTGCTTTGGGGCTTGGTTTGATAGTATTTTCTTTTTTAAGTTTTTTCCACCTATATTCTGAAAGGATATTGGTCTGCAATTTTTTTTTCTTTTGGTATCATTATCTGGCTTTGGTATAATTGTGATATTGGCCTCGTTGAATAAATCAGGAAGAATTCTTTCCTCTTAATGTTTTTGGCAGTGTTTGTCAGGTTTGGTGTCAACTCTCTCTGGAATGTTTTATATAATGTATCAGTGAAGTCATCTGGTCCTGGGCTTTTCTTGATTAGGGACTTTTGATTACTGAGTCAATCTTTTGTTATTGCTCTGTTGAGTTCTCCTATTTATTCTTGAATTAGTATAGGTAGTTAGTGTGTCCCTAGGAATTTGTTCATTTTATCTAGGCTATTTTTGTTGTTGTACAACTGTTCAATATCCACTTATAATCTGTTTTATATCTGTAGGGTCAGTAGTAAAGTCCCCCTTAACTTTCTGATTTCAGTTGTTGTTGTTTGTTTCTATATTTTTCTTTGTCAGTCTGGTTAAAAGTTTTTGTTTTTTTTTTAATCTTTTCAGAACTTTTGTTTTGGTTTACTTTTCTCTGTTTAAAAAAGTGTTTCTCTATTTAATTTATCTTTGTTTTAATGTTTGTTATTTTCTTTCCTCTGCTTATTTTGCATATAGTTTTTTCTTCTTTATCTATGTCCTCTAGCCATTAGGTTAGACTGCCTTTTTTTTAATCTATAAAATGTCTATAATATTCAGAACTTCTCACAATGATTCTGTTTATTATTTCATTTTCAGATTTACAAAAACTCAAAAACAAAATTACTTATATATATATATAGTTATCTTTTACTATTATTTTCCTTTATTTCTTTATTTTCCCCAATATTCTCAATTGAAAATGTATCAGGTATAATTGTGCTTTCATGGAGGGATCTGAAGACACAACCATTCATGGTGTTATGCCACTTCCATGGGGAGCCATATTGGGATTGAGCAGATTTGAATAGGTTCCAACATAATAGCCATGTTATATTTTATATAATAATTTTTGAAAACAAGAAAAATAGGTAGAGACCAAGACTATTATTCACCTCTGTTTCCATGAACTGTCAAATTACTTCAAGAGCTGTGAAAAATTTACTTGGAATAGAAGTAAAGGCAACCAAAGTGGGAAAATGTGAAATATTTTTACATTTAATATTGTAGAAATGATCTCTCAAATAACAGTCATATAATGTTCACAGTAAGGGATTCCACCTTTTCACAAAGGTGTAAGTGCTGAACCAGTGCCTTACTCATTTGACAGTGAATACAATAAGTAGTGGAATTTGTCGCTCATGGGTTTTGCTAATGGTCAGAACACTGAGCTTCTTAGGTGAATTCAGTCCAGGTGTTGATTTACTAAACTTTATTAGCATTAAGCTTTCTGCACAAGGGTTCTGTGCTATGCGGGTTATTTCTTTCTGATTCATTTCTGAGAGAGTCATGCTAAAAGTAACATTTATGACCTCTGTGTCTTTCTAAGGCAAAGCTCAAGCATCCATAGCTCTATGAGTTTATTGGTGTTTGACTATTTTCCAATAACCATTATTTTTTGTCAAAATAAGGACATAAGTGTCATAATCCATGCACGTAAAAAATTGCTTTCAAAACATAACAGCCAACCAAAGAGTTTGTAAAGGAATATGTACTCCACTAGTCTTTCATATAGCAAAGCTCTTTGCTGCAAACACTACTATGTTTATAAAATAGACTCCTGAAATTCTTCCTCTGAAGAATATTTTCTATTATTTCAGTGTTGTATATTTTCCTTTGCCTTTTGGGTATACAAACAATGATGGAAAAAAGGAAAAAAGTTCCCCTGAATGTTGGAATTGTGGACTAATGGAAAAAAATCTTCTTACCACTAGTAACTTGCAGTCAAGGTAGTTTTGAAAAAACTTTTCATAAGACCAGTAATCATCACTATAATTAAAACAAGGAAATGTAGAGAAATATTTATAATATTATTTTTCAAAATTTTAGCCCACTAAGCAAGATTCATCTTAAAGTTTTGGCTGGTGCAACTTTCTATGTCCTGATACTGATGACTCTTTTCCTTAACATGTTATATACAATATGAAGTACAGGGTCAGTAAAAACCCTGGCTGATGTTCTTTCCTTGTTCTCTCAAGCCATTTTGTGTTTCATTGAGAGGCCTGCCCTCTTCCTCAGGGACCTCAGTTGTGTCAACAGTAAGCCTCTTGCTGTGTGTATGTGTGTATTTGTGTGTGTGGTGCTACTGGTTTCCACATCTGAACCAACTGTTGGGTGAGGTTCCATCAACAAATAAAACTATTTGCTGGATCTGACCTTTAGGAGGTTTTTCTTCATCCAAAATTTGTAGGTTTTTTGAAAAAAAGAAAATGAAATAACTGGCATAGTAGAGGTAAGACAAATCTAAAAGGATGAGAAAGTTCAATGAATTTATGATGTTTCATCAATTCTCAAAGGAAACGTTTTTCACATGTAACAGCTTTGAAATCTATAATCATTTATATCAACAATTATAATATTAGCATGTTTTCCTTCCCAGTAATACATAAATACATTTGAAAATCAATAGCATCTTAGATTTGATGAAATAAAGTAGCAATATACCATTTTAAGAGCTATTTTCAAAAGAGTGGATATCACTAAGTAGAGTTTGTGTTTAAATCAGGAAGAGTTTTGTGTTTTACAAAAGCCATACTCTTAAGGCCTTTACTTGTTTAGGCTCAAATGCTTAGACAAAAATGGACTTGATGAAGCTTGTCTCAGAATGACTGAAGTTCTGTTATTAGATATTAAGGGGAGCAATGTGGAGTAAGCCTTGGAGAGATAAAGCTAAAAACTTTCACAGGTAATATCATCGCAACTCAGTGTTAGAAAAACTGATGTGGATTTAGAGGTACATCAAAAGGCTTAGTTATGGGATCAAGGTAACACTTTCAAAGAATAAGGAAAGTAAACTGGTCAACTGGTTAAGTGGACCTAGCTTCAGAGAAACAGGTGGAATGGCATGTTCCATAAGATATTTGGTCTTCTATTTTATTTTACTTTTGCTTTGTTATGTGATTTAAAATTTTCTCTCTTCTAATGAAAAGTATAATAGTCATAGAGCTGTTGTGGGGATTGAGATTTTAGAATTAAAATATTTAACCTAAGGTAAATGATAAATCTTATTATTATTCATCGTTTTATTATAATCTGAAGCTGATATGAGTGGTCATAGCTCATTTTTGCAAGTAATGCTTTCTGGATTTATTTGAAACAAAGGGCCTTCATGAGGAATGGTAAGAAATGGAGGAATCCAGCATTTGCATCTTTGGCTTTTAATCCAGGTCTGAGTAATTGGATCAATTTTAATCTCCATTATGTGGTAGATTAAACACAAATGGCATGTTCATTGTTTAGATAGGGATTGTTTACCAACATGAAACAGATGTAAAAATATAGCAGTCAAGAAGCAATGCCATGTTGAACATTCATGGGGATGGAACTTCTCTTGTTGCTTGGAAGGATGTCAGTCAACTTGACAATTTAAAAAAATCAGAAACCTGATGTAATATTCATTAGTCCAGCTTACCCAGAAATAACGCTCATGTCTTAGAACTATATTAAGACTGTGCATATTTTGAAAATGGATTCAGAACGCAAATTGGGAAGATGAATGTGACCATAGAAACCCCAAAGTATTAATTTCCTACTTGGTTAAATAGCCACAAATCTCCTCAAATTTCACGTTTGAAACCAGACTCCACTGTTTTCTTGAAATTGCTCTTTCCCCTTGGTGCCCATCACTCTCTATTGAAGAGATATTTCTACTGAATATCTGAATTACTGGAAGAAAAGAAGTATTAAATATGTGGTTATAATGGCAAAATTTCCCTAAATTATTTACCATTGACAACTGGCCCATGCCCTAATTATCTGACAACTTAGTTGGTTATTTTTTCAGTTTCCTTTAACTGACTAGCACACCCTAGTGTTTAACTTTCTGCTGGATTCTTCCCTCCAGTAACAGTTATGCTTACAAAACCCGGGTTTATTCATCCCCTTTCTTCACTATACATCAAGATGCAAACTCAGTATCACAGTTCTAAAGGATTTCTGAAAGTTTTTTAGACCTTTAGACTCTGACTGTTCCCAGCCTCACTCCCATCAATACTCCTTCCTGACCTGCCTTCCAGCCATTAAGGACAATTTTAACTGCCATAGTTTTCACATCTTGCTCATGCTACTCTCTCTTTTCTAAATTTCCTCATTACATTTGATAACTTACACACTTATTTTCCCAATAAACCTGTTTTAAACCATCAACAACAGGGACCAAGATTTCAGCAGAAAAGTTACACAATAATTGTCTATTGATTGAATTGAACATCAGGCTGTCATGTAAGGAACTTGACAGGTTTGTGTAAAATCATATATAGCTAAACTATGTTATTTCAGGATCAGCACACAGGTTTCAAATCATGGCTGGTGCTGTTTGCAGAGTAGCCAAATTGAGTGTAGTGATGAGAAGGATCCTCAGGCTCTATCAAGATGCAGTTGAAAAATATACCAGTCACTTTTAATAATTTATTGACAGGATAACCTTCTTGTTATAATATCCTTTTATTATTTCTATTTATCTATATTATTGACTACTCATTCTTTGCAAATCATATTTTTTGAGCAATAGTGGAAAAAGCAGTGGATGAAATAGCAAAGTCTGAGCTCTCAGTTTATTATCTAATGGTGAGGGAGACACATGACACAAAATGAGTGAATGTATGAGAAAAATAATTTCAGATAGTGATAAATACTATGATGAATTTAAACAAGGAGATGTCATGCAATAATGGAGAGTGTTGGTGGTTATTTAATTGGGTAAACAGGGAAAGATTTCTGAAGAGATGGTATTTGAGCTGTGCCCTGAAAGATGAAGAAGGACTCCTGTGTATGTCTGGGGTCAGTGGCTCTCAGGAGGAAAAAAGATAAAATAGAAAGACCATACCACCAGAACAAAATTAATTGTTAATGCATGGAAAGAAGTTTATACATCTAGAGTACATGAAGTTAATAGAATAAGAGAATTTCTGTAATAATGATAATGAAGACGTATCAAGGTGCAACCTCAAGTAGGTCCTTGAGAGTCATGATGGAGTTTGGATTTGATTTTGAGTGTGAATAAAAGTAACTAACAAAGAAATTATTGTAGGTGATAAATAATAGTGGTTTGGATTAGAATGCTAAAAGTTTGAGTAGCTATGGATACAAACAGTATACTTTGAAAATAAGGCCAACTTAATTTGCTGATAGATTGGTAGTATATGTGCTGTGTGTGTGTGTGTGTGTGTGTGTGATGGGGAGGTATGGAAGGCTAATTAAGAGACAGAAGATCAGAGATAATTCTTGGCTTTAGTCTTAATGGATGGATGATGGGGGCATATTTGGAGAGGTTAATCAAGATTCTGGCATCTCTAACAGACATTTAATTGGAAATCCCTTTGAGGTCTTTCAAGATGCTATAGTGGGTGGCTGCCGTGGCTCAGCAGGCAGAGCTCCGACCTGCCGTGCTGGAGGTCTGGAGTTCTATCCCTGGTGCCTCCTGCCCATATGCAAATTAAAAAAAAAAAAAGATGCTATAGTAAAGCTTGAGGGAGAAAGCAGAAGCCATAGACTTAGAAATCATCTTTATGAAATGATATTTTAAGTCATGCAGTTTAATGAATTTTCCTGAAGGGAAATTCAAAAGGGAAAATGATCCCAACTCAAGTCCTGCCATATTCAAACATTTAGAGGTCAAACAGAAAAACAATTTCAGTGAAAAAGGCAGAGAAGGAGCAGATAGTAAATTAGGAGGAAATTCCTGACTGTGTAGTGTCATTGACTCCAACAGAAATTATTATTTCTTGGAGAATGGTTGGCCATTGATGTCAGGTAGGATGAGGAGAAGTAAGTGATACTTGGGTTTGATGTAACACATATAATTGGAAAGCTTTATAAGCACAGTTTTTGTGAAATTGTAGAGATAAGACCCAACTGGATATTTTGAAAGCAATAATAGGAGATACACACATAAAAAATGGGAAAAGTGGCAGTGATTCTATGACTCAAGATATTTTTCTGTGAATTGGAGTGAAGAATTATAGTAATAGCTGGAGGTAGACATAAAGATCAAGACAGGGGATTTTGGGGGGCATTTTTTTTATTTGGGGTTTTAGTGGGAGACACTAAAGCATGACTGTATGCTGATGAATAAGATTAGATTGATGCAGAGTGGAAGGGATGCATTTGCAAGAGAAAAACCTTCAGAAGGAGAAAGGGGGGAAAGTAGTCTTGATATGAGCAGAGAAAGTTACTCCACTTTAATATGAAAAAAGGCAGATACCGTTATTACCATTGAAATTAGGTTGAAGGCACTTCTTTTTTTTTTTGCTTGGGCAGGCACCGGGAATCAAACTCCGGTCTCTGGCATGGCAGGCGAGAACTCTGTCATTGTGCCACCATTGTTCACCCATTGAAGATTCCTTTTTAATATAATGGGTTAGTACATATTTAACAGATTTTTGGTGATTAAGTTAATTTTCACACATAGCAGAAGGATGATTCGATGAAAGGAGAAACTCTTCCATCCCATTTTAATATTTTTTTCTTAAGTAGCAAAACTATTGATCAATGATACTTTACATTTGTTATAGTAAATCACTTTCTAATATTAGCTATTGGACTAATTTGAGATTCAGAGCCTCACACAATTATTTTTTTTTCTGAAATCAGGATCAAAAAGCTTAAAAGCAATTATTGAACAATGATATCCAAGTAGAACATTTTAAATGAATTCATTGCATTTTCAAAATATAAGGAATATTTATAATATTTACATATGTTCAAAATAAAACTGATATGAAATCTTAAGGTATATTCTAATTCAGTGGAATTCAAGTTGTTTTTGTGTAATTCGCTATGTAACAAATAGAGTGAAAATTATCAATTCCATCTCAGGTGTGCATATTATTTAACAATGGACTGCTTTTTTTCCAGTTGTGGGACACCACAACAAAGTTTTGATTGGAATTTGACAAATTGTCAATAAAGTTTAGATGGGAATTTTGCAAATTATGGCCTGAGGACCAACTTTCGCCTACTGCCCATTTTATAAATAAGTTCTATTAGAACTAGCCATGCCACCTCTGTTGTGCATTGGATGCAACTGCTTTCATGTTACAATAGTCATTTAGGAAGATTGAGAGAAAAGCTGGTATCATAACCCTTTTGCTTCAAGGTTTTTCCTTAAACATTTTCTGACAGCATAATCATGTTTCACTTTTATTTCTATACATCATTTATCATGGGGCAATGCAATAGTGAATTAAAGCATTATGTTTTCTTGCACAGTATAAGTCCTCAAGGTCCAGCCACATTGTTACAGGCTTCATGACTTTATTTTGTTTTACAGGCATATGCTGAGTGAGATTAGCTGGAAACAAAAGAACAAATACTGTATAGTCTCACTGATATGAACTAACATTAATGAATGAACTTGGAGAACTTTAGTTAAGGACAGAGGTCATCAGGAGATAGAAATAGGGTAGAAATTGGGTAATTGGAGCTGAAGGGATACGGATTGTGCAACAGGATTGATTGTAAAAATTCAGAAATGGACAGCACAACCTACCTGATGGTAGCACAACAATGTGAGCACACTGAAAGAAGCTGAATGTGAGAATGATAGATGGAGGAGGGCTGGGGGCACATAGCAAGCCTGCAGGAAAGATAGGTGATAAAAACTGAGATGGTATAATCTAAGCATGCCTAAAGTATACAATGATAGTGATCAAATGTAAAAAGTGAAAATTGTTTTTGCATGAGGAAGAGCAAAGGAATGTCAATATTGCAGGGTGTTGAAAATAGATGGTCATTCATATTTTAAAACTGCAACTTCTGCATGAGACTAAAGCAAGAAATGTTTATTTGGTACAAAGTTTATATTTTGATTAGTGCATTTCCTAATATAACTTATATGAACAGGTTAATTGAACACCATAAGTAGATGGAACTTTGAATAAGGCATGTGATTTTGTAGGTTTGTTCAGGTTAGTGTGACACTCCAATAAATCACAGAGTGATTTGAACAGTGAATAAAGAAGTACTCGCAAAGTCCCCTTCAGGGAATGGGGAGAAAAGGGGGAAATTCAACTTCCCCATTTGGAGAATTCCTGATATTCTTGCAAGCAGTGGGGACAACCAAATAATAACAAACGAAAAAACATTATGTTTTGTCCTGATAACACTTGGAAACCACTCAATGCATCCATAGTGCTTGGGCAAGTTAGTCTTTCTTCAGGGCAGCTTGGACAAACATGCATATCTGTTAATGATGGAAATGGAGAGTTTAAAATCTTAACTATCTAGGTGGTAGTTTAGAACAGTTCAGAAAAATAAGGTATTGATAATCCTTGAAGAAGTCTGTATACATATGGGTATAATGATATTCATCCAAAAGTGATGTTGAAAAGAAAAATGTGAACCAGATATGCTTTATAATCACCATTTAGATTCTAATGTATTCTTTCAATGCAGATGATGACACAGTAAAGTCCATTCTGAGAATATTTGTTTGTAAAATGCAAGTTGAACTATCACCATCACATCTTATATTATAGCATGCCACTCCTAGAGTGGTACTTTTTGCCATTCTGAGTTGCTATTTCCTAGATAACTATCCATCACTCCCTCCCCATTAGACAGTGATTTTTTTTCTTCCCAGTTGCACTGAATAACTACTCATTTGGATGCATATTTTATGACTGACAGACTGATAGAATGACTATATGAACAAATGAAGATGGATGTTAAACTTGAGAAGAATGACTTATCTGGCTGCCACAATCAACTTCAAATGGAAACATTAGAATGAAGAAGCACATGGACAGAAGATTCAGACTGACTGTCTCACAGACTATCATGAACGTTTCTGGCAGCAGGAATAGAGTAGGCAGTGAGACACAATGACTTGAGCAGCATCTACACTTGGGAAAGAGACAGATAGAGTAATTCAAGATAAAAGAAGAGTTCAGGGAGTTAAAATATTGAAGAATGGCTCAGCAGAGTAGAGGTCTCTCCAGCTCCTTCTTGTTACTTAAAACATGTAGGAGGTAAGGTCATTTGTATAGGCAGAAACAGATTTTAAGATTGTCTCTTCCATCTCAAAAGAGTCCTCATCTTGAGATGATACCATAAGCTTAGACACTTCTGCAGAGTCCTGGCCACCCATAGCCAATTATTTGCTCTGAAAATGACAGCAGATGTTAGGACTTCTGAAACAGTAGATTGTCTAGATATTCCTTTCTCTCTCTACCCATAGTCTTTGCCTCTTTGGTCTAAATATGAATTAAAAACACATATACACAAGGCAGAGAGTATATAAATGTTTCCTCTAAACTAATTGTTCTTCTTACCAGTACTAAACTGTTTGTATCCTACTTAATCAATCTATTTCCTTGGTAAATGTTACTCACCTTCTTCCATTTTAATCCCTTTGTTAAATTTATCTGTTCCTGGGCACTAAGTCTCTATTCCTGATGCTTGTAGCTTCATTCCCAAATTTAAGACTGTTTGTATATTAGGATTTCCACCTTCTTTTATAATTGTTCTCATCTCTAAGCTGGGTCTTTGCATCACTGACACTCTGGCAGTAGATTCAGACCCAATTTATCTATCTGGATTTACTATATTCTTGCATCCAAATTTATGCTAACTGATGTCCTGATCAATCTTTTGTCAAATGATATTTTTGTTAACCAACCAAACCCTCTGGATGAAGAGGTTTTAAGTCCTTTATTTAGTTGGACCTACTCCATTCTATTTGCTACAAAGATTTTAACTCTACTAACCATAGTTGAAAGTGGAGTTAAGGAGAGAAAAAAAAGGACAATATGAAAATATACATTAGTTGCAACAATCTTTAAATAACAAGTATATAATGTTATTAAAAATCGATGTTATACTCCAAATATTCCTTATATCTAAATAATTTTTTTATTAAATGACACTTCTAAATAGAGTGGGGATACTGTCTCAAAAAATGACCAATATTGTCTTCATGACAAGAAAAGAATAATATATACAATTCTGGGAGGAGAAGACAGAGTTGACTGTAGAGTTACTATACTGCCCTGCCATTTCCAATTATATTGATTCTTTATATTTATACTTCACACTAAAGAAAATCACTGGGGGCTATAGCACTTGTGGAGTAATAATAAAATATTCTGGAATATGAGTTTATGGGCTTGAAATCAGAGAAAATATTCTGAAGACAAATTCACAAATTCTTTGGCTGCTAGTGAGAAAAAATTCTGTGAAAATTGTGAAAGCTTGTAGAAGAATCTTTTCAAATAAATTCCTATCACATCATCACATTATCACAACCAGAAAAACAAGTTAACATCCTTGTAATTTGAAAGAAACAATAAGTTTAAGAGCAAACATTCCTTTCATAATTTATGGAAGTTTAATTTTAAAAATATCTGGAAAAAATGGACAAGTATACAATTAAGCATTCATATTTTATATGCATAGAGGATGCAAAGATTTTTAAATCAGAGCTTCCAGGAAAATAGCAGAATAGGAGAGGCAGAGTTGACTTATCTACCGTGGAATAATTAGAGAAAAGACAGAAAATGACAGTGTTTCCAGGGTACAAGTTGTCCGAGAGGGACTTATACATTATATTTGTATGGCCTAGATGAATAAGTAGAAAAATTTGTGACTGAAAGGATTTGTGAGTTTATTTAATCATGACCACTGCTGGGGTTGTCTGCTATTTGCCAGCCAGGGCAGGTGAGGGAGGAACTTTGCACTCCTGCATGCCCATCTCTGCAACCAGCTGGGGAGTCATCTCTCAGTCCCACAGCCAGGAGCTCATGTGTGGAAACTTGGAAATCACAGACTTGTTTTAGCCACACACAGAGACCTTGCTGCAGTGCAGTCTCTACCTGTCAAACCTGAAGCAGGCCTCTGCAGGTGCCTGGTTTTGGGGAATGCTGAGGAACCTCCCTTTGGGAGGAGAAGTGGACACAGACCAGACCAGTGACCATCTGACAATTAGCAGACAAGGGAGCCACTCTATATTCTGCTGCTTGTATCTTTTCTCCATGGAAGCCTGTGGAGCACACAGCATGCATGGGTGGAGAGGTGGGGACAAGAGACAGAGCCACATAGAACTCCTCCCATATTGCAGTGGGTCGAGGGTTCACAGTAGGCAGGAACCTTGCAGGCCACTGAATAGCAGGGCAATTCTGAGCTGGCTGAGGGCTGAGGAAGGTGAAACTATGAGTCCCACAGCTTGAGGTTTTTCCACTCAGAAGCCTGGGACTCACCAGACCCATCATGCCCTCAAGTGGATTCTCCACCAAAGTACATGATGGCCACCCCACACCTACTCGGACTGGCAGTCTCTAGCATGCATTGAATGGATTTCCACCTGGTTTGGACCCAGCCAGCCAGTTGCTGCAGTCAAGGAAAAGCAGACTTGAGGGGAAGAGATGGCCCAAGACTGCCATCTGTTGAGAAGACAGGGAATGTGTACTTAGTCAAATATGTTCTACAGATGTCTAAATAGACTTGCTTCTCCCATGAAAGTACTTGGCCTTGGTTTGACTGGGAATTACTGATAAACCAAGTGCCAAAAGAGAACTTCAACACAAACCCAATCAACTATAAAACTTTAAATGAGCAAAGGAAACCAGCC
Organism: Myrmecophaga tridactyla; assembly: GCA_004026745.1. Lineage (NCBI taxonomy): Eukaryota > Metazoa > Chordata > Mammalia > Pilosa > Myrmecophagidae > Myrmecophaga > Myrmecophaga tridactyla. Next base: position 43,213 of record PVIY010020719.1, read on the forward strand.
TTCAAATGGATATTATCAAGATGATCAAATATGAAGAAATCAGAAGAAAATAACAAAGCACATGAAGATCCTAGAAGATACAGTCAAGACAAAAATCAAATTTAAAAGCCAGAGGAGACATATAATTTGGAACAACTAATCAAAGTACATAAAACTGTCCAAAACAATTTCAATTCATTGGCTAAAGTCATAAAGGATACCAAAAAGACATTTGAAGAGTATAAAGGAGAATTTGAAAGAGTAAATTAAAAAAAGAGTAGATGTTATGGAAATGAAAGGTATTGTATATCAAATTAAAAATATAGTAGAGACATACGACAGCAGATTTGAAGAGTCAGAAGAAAGTATAAGTAAAATAGAAGACAAAACAAATGAATTTGAATGAACAAAATAACACATGGTGGTAAAGATGGAAAAGTTTCAATTGGATCTCAGGGAAATGATGGAAAACATGAAACATGCAAATATAAGAATCAT